>SRLM01000624.1:67304-135247 GCA_015708895.1 Populus ilicifolia | reverse complement strand
ATTCTTACACCATTAGTGTAACCTTTTCACCTTGACATAATTAACTTAGTTAGATATAATGAAAGAAAGAAAAATAGATAAACAAAATAAGAACATAAAATTTAACTAAGGAAAGGAAAGGAAATGAAAGGCATAAACTTGATATTAATGAAAACAAAGCATAAAGAATACAAAGAGAGAAAACAAGAGCATGATCTTGATTTGGACACCAAGATGCCTAAATGCATGACAAGTTCCTCCTTTTATAGGCCAAAATTGGGAACTATTGATTTGATGACTAATTGATGAGTAGATGGCAACCCTTGACTTGGTGACAATCCTTATCTTCTCTTGTCTGCCCAAAACGTCATTGATGACGTCAAAATTAGAGCCACTTGAAAACATGAAAGTTCTAGGCAATTGTCTCAGCTTTCTTGTGTAAAAACTTCAACTCATTTTGACTTCTAGAACTCCAGATATGGCCAAAATACTGAACAATGCTTGGGCTGGAGGACAGATTCGGGCTTCTTTGTTGTTGCAATAATTTGGACTTGAAAATGGCCTTTTTAGATCTTGGGCAGAAAAGTTATAGGCCTATGTCTTACCTTTCCATCCATATAAAGTAGACCTAAATCTAAGATCTATAGCTCCAGATATGATCCAATTACCGAACAGTATTCCGGTTTGGATTGCACCGACATCTCTTTTCTAAGTTTGATCATCTCGTTGCCTTTGCAATTGAAGTTCTTAAAGTCATCAATCAATCCTTTCATTTATGTGATAGGCCTGTATTTAAAATGGACATTTACCACAAATTAAAGGTATCTTATATTATTAGATAGATTATTATAAAACGTACTTTAGTTAAGGAGTTATTGGTACTTTAAGTGCAAAATGATGATATAAAACCATGAGAAAATTGCACTTTTGAGTACTAATCATATAAATTGGTCAACTAAGAAAAGCCGTAAAAAGCTTAGATTGGATTTGAGCTTTCATTTATGAATCTTTGTGTCTTTTGGTTTTATTATTGTGTTTTATTGTTTCTTATATTTGTTTCAATGTGTTTCAGGTTTGTCAATGTTTATTATTTCAGGTGATATCTTCTATACTCTATCTTTCTACCTTTAAATATTAAGGACAATGTCTCATTTTGGTTAGGGGGAGAGGGTAGTAGCAAAAAAAAAAACTAACTATGTTTTCTATTTCATAAAGCATATGCAAAATTATTGTTACTATGATGATAGAGTAAGGAGAATCTTTTTATAACTCTTGAGACGTATCTTAGTAATCATTTGTAACAAGATCTATCATAATACTTCTTGAAATATTCAAATTTACAAACTATCACATTGTTATCACTTAATTCTGCTCATATACTTATTTAACATGTATTCTTAAACCTTAATTTACACACACATACTTTAAACATATGATTATGGGTTATATATTGGATTATTACATTATTTATGTTTTTTTGTTAAAGGTAACAACTAAGGGAAAAGGGATAGTATGTAATTAAAAAAAAAGAGAAAAAAAGAAAAAAAAAGAAAAAATAATAACAATAAAAATATAAATAAGTTTGGTTTCGTAGCCTCCCTAACCTAAGCAATTAAGACTGAAAGGGTGTTTTTAACACCCAATATCCTAAAGTCAACTGACTTGGGAGCTATTGGCCCAATGCTTGTTACATGGGTTGAGGAGAAAAGCATAACGGAATCAAACATTGCACTATTTACATATCAGTATCTACGACCTAAGTTACTAAGCTCATAGGGGTGTCTTAACACTTAATGCCCTAAAACCAACTAGTCTAGGAGTTATTAACCAAAAGCTCATTACATGGATTAAAGATTCATGGTATTTTAAATTATATATATATATTAAAAAAAGAAAAAAAATAATAATCTCAACCTAAGAAAGTTAACCTTAAACATTAGAATATTTTTTTTTGTTTTCTTCCAAGAAAAGCCCCATAATTATGTGTTGATACATTAAGCACAAAAGAAAGGTTTATGAATATCTTGTTAAGAGGTATTGAATAGATATATAAATTTAATGAGAGTTTGTTTATCTGGATAGATTAATGAAAGTTAAATGATGACTACCTTGCTTTGTGGAATTTGCAAAGTATTTTTCTATTTTAACGCTTTGATTATAGGGACTAGTAATAAGCTGGTTGGGGGGTGTGATTGATACCTAAAAGTGTATTTTTATCAAAGTTTTATATCAATATTTTGCACTTGAAGTATCAATAACTCCTTAACTAAAACATGTTTTATAATAATATATCTAATAATATAAGATATCTTTAATTTATGGTAAATGTTCATTTTAAATGTAGGCCTATCACATAAATGAAAGGATTTATTGATGAATTTAAGAACTGAAATTGAAAGGACAAAGAGATGGCCAAACTTAGAAAAGAGATGTCGGTGCAGTTCAAACGGGAACACTATTCAGTAATTGGATCATATTTAGAGCTGTAGATCTCAGATTTAAGTCTACTTTATATGGATGTAAATATAAGACATAGGCCTACAACTTTCATAAAGCCCAAGATCTAAAAAGGCCATTTTCAAGTTCAAATTGGATTAATAACAAAGAAGTCCAAATCTGTCCTTTAGCCCGAGTACTATTCAGTTTTATGGCCATATCTGGAGTTTTAGAAGTGAAAATGATCTGAATTTTTTACACAGGAAAGCTGAGACAATTTCCTATAACTTTCATGTTTTCAAGTAGGTTCAATTTTGACATTATCAATGATATTTTGGGCAGACAAAAGAAGATAAAGATTGCCACCAAGTCAAGAGTTGGCCTTTCATTTCCTTTCCTTTACTAGTTAACTTTTATCTTATTTATGTTCTTATTTTATTTATCTATTTTTCTTTCTTTCATTATGTCTAGCTAATTTAATTATGTCAAGGTGAAAAGGTTACACTAATGGTGCAAGAATAAGTATAATGTAAACTTAATATGAACTTTAATGTTTGATACTAACATGTTTTATATTTGTTATCTTGTTCACTTTTTAATACTTGTTAAATGACTAATCTTAATTTATGTTGTATAATACTTGGTACAACAAATGCTTAACACTTTCATAGCCCATACTCTATGTTAATGGGGACTATAAGGGATATAATCTTTAGAAAGTGAATGGATAACAAAAATGGTCATTTTTCATTTCAAGCAAGGTCAGTTAGAATCAATAAATTTTGACCTCGTCCAGTGTAATGATTTGGACTTATAAGAGTCAATGATTCATGAGTCCATAGCTACCGAATCCATTACATATCATTATGCATACTATTAAAACTTAGCTAGATGATGTGTGGTTCAGTTTCAGAAGGTATGAGTTCAAAATTGTTTGGTTACCTCATGTCATTTTCAAGCATCAAGTCATTTCTGCAATCAAAATACTTTAAATCTTTAGGATTGATTAATCTTAATCGTATGTTGGACCTTGATCAAAATATTTTATCAAAATAACTTTTGAAAGGAACATCTCATGCTTTCAGAACGATAAAGAGACAAAGAAAAGACATGTTTCATTAAATGATGAGATGTGATCCTACAACAAAATGTCGAATGATAAAATCCATAACAAAAATTATTTGACAAGTCAACATCCATGGTAAAGCCTTCAATCTTTCCCATCTTGATAGCTAGCTTAATTTTTTTTGGCAATCCATACAACTTTATGTCAATATCCCAATGTTATTGTGGTTGGTTGAGGGTTGTTGGAAGCTTTCCAACAGCTAGATAATCTTGTTAGCGTATAGAAATTTGCAGCATTGTCACTACTGATGTGTGGAATCACACATTGTCAAAACGGGAAGAGAAACTGATGAATCCATAACTCTTTTGTCTCATTTTTGGTTGCCCATGAATAGTACAACAAATAGACACTTATAAAGGGAGCTCTGCTCTCTTGAAGTTTTAATTTTCTTCTTGTTTTTCTATCCAAGTCTATCTCTTCCCTATACTTTTGCATTTTTAAGCTAAAACTGATGGAAAAAAAATTGTAGATGATCTAAAACTAATATATCCCTTCTTGGATTCCCCATTTGCAGAGCCACAAACAGATTTCTGTAGAGAGAGCTTTGCCACGACAAAATTCTATATCTGCTCTTGTTTTTCAAACCAGGTCTAGCTCTTTTGCCTACTACAATGTTTGGTGCTAAAACTAATGAGACAAAGTTTTATAGCATATGAAACTACTACATTCTCTCTTGCATTTCCCACTAGCAAATCCACAAACAAATCTCGATAGAGAGAGCTCTACCATGTAAAAGTTTAATGTCTAATCATGATGAACTGAAATTAAGCTCACAGTAGGGGAAACTGATTAGTACTTAAAGTGCTTTTTTATCATGGTTTTATATCATCATTTTGCACTTGAAGTATCGATAACTCCTTAATTAAAGCATGTTTTATGATAATATATCTAATAATATAATATACCTTTAATTTATGGTAAATATTTATTTTAAATGCAGGCTTATTATATAAATGAAAGGACTGATTGATGATTTTAAGAACTTAAATTGCAAAGGCAAAGAGATGACCAAACTTAGAAAAGAGATGTCGGTGCAATCCAAACCAGAACACTGTTCGGTAATTGGGTCATATTTAGAGCTATAGATTTTAGATTTAGGTCTACTTTATATGGATGGAAAGGTAAGATATAGGCCTATAACTTTCATATCGAGCCCAAGATCTAAAAAGGCCATTTTCAAGTCCAAATGGTTGCAACAACAAAGAAGCTCGAATCTGTCCTCTAACCCGAGCATTGTTCAGTATTTTGGCCATATCTGAAGTTCTAGAAGTTAAAATGAGCTAAAGTTTTTACACATGAAAGCCGAGATAATTTCCTACAACTTTCATGGTTCAAGTGGCTCCAATTTTGACGTCATCAATGATGTTTTGGGCAGATAAGAGAAGATAAAGATTGTCACCAAGTCAAGGGTTGGCCACCTACTCATCAATTAGTCATCAAATCAATAGTTCCCAATTTTGGCCTATAAAAGGAGGCATTTGCCATGCATTTAGGCATCTTGGTGTCCATATCAAGATCATGCTCTTGTTTTCTCTCTTGTATTTTTTGTATTGCTTATGCTTTGCTTCCATTCATATTATGTTTATGCTTTTCATTTCCTTTCCTTTGCTTTGTGAACTCTTATTTTATTTATATTCTTATTTTGTTTATCTATTTTTCTTTCTTTCATTATGTCTAGCTAAGTTTATTATGTCAAGGTGAAAAGGTTACACTAATGGTGTACGAATAAGTATAGTATAAACTTAATATGAACTTTAATGTTTGATACTCACATGTTTTATATTTGTTATCTTGTTCACTCTTTAATACTTTGCTTGTTAAATGATTAATCTTGATTTATGTTGTATAACACTTGGTACAACAAATGCTTGGCACTTTCATAACCCATACTGTATGGTATAATCGACACCTGAGCTATGAAAGGAACTTGATTTGTTGTTAACATAAGTTATAATCATGAATGCTTGATGAAATTTACTAGTATTAGCATTAATTGAATAAGATGACTAATGTAATCATGTTAACAATCTATAATATGATTGGAACCTCCTTTATGTGTGGATTCTAATTGAATAATAAGAGTTTATACTATACTTGTTTGACATACTATTAGTGGAACCTCTAACCTTGACATTTATTATTATCATTGTTTAATCCTTACGTTAATTTTTCATCTCAAAGTTCTCAACAACTTTTCTTTTTCTTCTTTTTCTTTATTATTATTATTATTACTACTACTACTACTAGTATTATTCTTTTTATTATAGTTGTTGTTGTTGTTATTATTGTTGTTTATAATTTGTAAAATTAACCTTCTTGTGGTTTGAACCTGATCTTACCGGGTTATTTATTACTTCGACACTCCTGCACTTGAGAGAAGACATCAATCTTTTCGTCGTGTCAAGTTTTTGGCGTCATTGTTGGGGAGGATCCATTCGTGCTTGGGATGAAATACAACAACAGTTTTTAAAGAAGTTTTTCTCATCTCATAGAACAAACTCTTGCAAAAGATAAATCACCACTTTCACTCAAAAACCAGGAGAAACATTTTATCAATGTTGTGATAGGTATTGAGACTTGCTTAGTACTTGCGCTCATCATGGTTTGAAACATGGAGATTGGTTTCACATTTTTATGAAGGGTTAACACCTAAAAATAGGCAAATGGATGACTTGATGTGCAATGAAACTTTTGAAGATAAAGACCCTGATGAAGCAATGGAGTACTTAGACTTGTTAGCTGAAAATGCTCAAAATTAGGACACCACGGGTACTTATGAGGCACCGAGTAAAACTCAACCTCATACATCTAGTGAAGGTATGTACAACCTTAGGGAAGATCATGACCTTCAAGCCAAGTTTGCATCTTTAGCTATAAAAGTCGAGGCACTAGAATTGAAAAATAGTGGTCAATTAAAATCTGTTGAAAATATTGCGTGTCAAATATGTGAAACAAATAAACACTCAACCAATAACTGTCCAACCTTGCCTTCTTTTAAGGAATGTCTCCATGAAGAAATTCATGCTTTAAACAGTTTCCAAAGGGCCAACCACAACCCATACTCACAAACATACAACCTTGGTTGGAGAAATCACCCAAATTTTAGTTGGAAGAGTGAGAACAACAATGCACAAACTTCATAACCATCATTTCAAGCACACAACAATTTGTAAAATTCTCATGGATATGCATCTCCTTATGCTCCACCTCCTAGAAGAAATTCTTGATGAAACATTGCATGCATTCATCAAAAAGTAAAAGACAATCAATACTCAACTTGCTTAAAACATGATAGATTTTAAAGATTCTCTTGCAAAATTAACATCTGCTCTTAGTTTCCAAGAGAAAGGTAAGTTTCCATCTTAACCACAACAAAATCCTAAGTGGCAATACAATGCAAATGCAAGTAATTTCGGAAGCCAGTACATGGATCAAGTTAAATCAGTCACTACTCTTTGCAGTTGTAAGGTTATTGAAAAACCCTCTCTTGAACCTTATGAGAAAGATGATGAGTCAATCTCTAAGGGTAAGGAAAGGGTTAAATCTAAAAATTACAAAGAAAAGACTGATTCTCCGCCAGCACTTCTATTTTCTCAAGCCATGATCAAATAAAGGAAAGTCAATCACAACTTTGAAATTTTTAAAACTATCAAAAAGTAAGAATCAATATACCTTTGCTGGGTGCTATTAAACATGTTCCTTCCTATGCTAAATTTTTGAAAGATCTATGCACTGTGAAGAGGAAACTAAATGTGAAAAAGAAAGTCTTTCTAGCTGAACAATTAATTGCTATTCTTCATAACAATAATGTTTTGAAATTTAAAGACCCTGGTTGTCCTACAATTTCTTGCTTTATTGGAGAGCATAAAATTGAAAGAGCCTTACTTGATCTCAGTGCTAGTGTGAATTTACTTTCATATTTAGTTTTTCAGAGTCTCAATCTAGGTGAGTTAAAGCCAACTTCTATATCTCTTTTACTTGCCGATAGATCTGTAAAAGTACTTAGAGGAATAATTGAAGATGTGTTAGTACAAGTTGATAAATTCATTTATCCTGTGGATTTTGTTGTCTTAAACACACAACCTGTTGAAACATGTAATTCATTTCCTATTATTTTAGGACGTCCGTTTCTTGCAACTTCTAACGCATTGATTAATTGTAGGAATGGACTGATGAAGCTATCATTTGGAAACATGACATTGGAGATGACTATTTTCAACATTTGCAAGCAACCTAGAGATGATAATGATTTACAAGAAGTAGATCATATTGATGAATTAGTTTATGATCAACTTGAATCTACTTTAAGTAAAAATAAGTTGGATGAATCTGAAGATTTGCAAATGATTTATTCTGAGGAAGAAATCACGGATGAAAAACGCACCGAAAATGTTAATGCGGATCTTTTGTCAACAGTGACAACAGATTCAACATCTGACATCACACCAATTGATAATTACTTTCTTAACGAATCCTTACTTTCTCTTAGTCCAATGCCTTGGTATGATAAAAATATCAATTTTCTTGCTTTAGGAGATTTGCCAGCTGATTGGAGTACCCAAGACAAAGAAAAGTTTTTGAACGAAGTGAAGAATTTTTATTGTGATGACCCTAACTTATTCAAATATTATCCCAATCAAATATTTTAAAGATTCATTCCCAACAATGAGGTAAGTAGTGTCATTAAACTTTGTTATTCTGAAGCATGTGGAAGTTATTTCTCATCAAAAAAGATAGCTGCAAAAATCTTTCAAAATAGATTTTTTTGGCCCACCATGTTTAAGAACATATGCATTATGCAAAACTTGTGAAAATTGTTAAAAAGTTGATACTGGTCAAAAAGTTCTGTTTTATGATTCTCAACTCTATGCATTCTCTAGAGAGTTAAGATCAAGATGGAGCAATCCTTATGGGGCTTGTGATATTGAGAATTCATTAAATGACAATATTTTAAAGGAAAATGGACATTGTTTGGAAGCTTACTTTGATAATTTTCCTAGTGAAAATGAATCAACTCGTTTGAATGATTTTGTAGATAAAGGATGATTATTTTGTTTTTCTCACATTGTTTTTGTGTTTCTTTTTGAGTGATTTTTACTAGTTTCTCTCACCTCGGTCAAATGGTAGATAACGATACTCCATGACTTAAATCGGTTCTTTCAGTTTCCCACAATAACTGATATTTATGTATACATTTATGCAATTTTTTGAATCTCTTTTCCAATTCTCATTTGAAAATAGACACTAATCTTGAAAAATTAAAAAAGTATTTTCCTGCCTTACCTCAGAATACGATTACAAAAATTTACCGTGCTAGATATGAAAGATTGAGATTGTTAATGAATCATGGAATTCCTAAAGATATTCGCTGGTTGACTTAAGCAAAGGTCCGATTATCAGGTAAGTCTTCTAACTCCTTCATTTCACACATACTTGGAATAGGTAAAAGCACTTTTGCAAAGAAACGTCGTGCAAAACGACTGAAAGTTTGTCATCGATGTGCTAGATGGACTTTTAATACACAATGTCATTCTTTAGCAATGGTATCTATAAACCGTGAAGATAAAATACAATTCATTAAGGATGGCCTGAGTAAAGAGTCTTTAGATAACCTTCTATTGACTCTTGAGACACATCCTAGTAGAGATGTTCATCGTGCAATTCATGATTTATGACTGCTATTTCATAAAGAACATGATCGAGTTAGTCTTGGGAATCTGACTAAAAAGACCCTCTTTGCCAGTTTTTAAGAAAACTGGATGGGAAGCCTATCCCTGACCTATAGAGGACGTTTAAGCTGTTCTTAGACGTAAAACCAAAGGAAGATATGAACCACAATCATAACTACTTGTACGTATACATGCTTTTTCAAAAGTAAATAAATAAAGAGAGAGAGAGACTCTAGCTAGCCTACATATAGGTGGTATGATTGCCTTTCTAATTTCTCATCTATAAAACCCTTTTTTCCTTCCTTTCATTTCTACTCAACCCATACATTCAACAAATACTGAAGTGTGTAGAAATAGCAAGTTCCTTAGGTCATCAGATAAGAAAAATTTGTGTTTTCGATGGATCTAGTCCTGGGAAAGAAAAGGAGTTTTTAGAATCAGCAAATCATCTTGGTCAAGTGCTAGCTGAGAGAAAGATTCATTTAGTATATGGGGGAGGCAGTTTTAGGTTAATGGGAGGTGTGTCAATAGCTGTATTTTTAGGAGGTAGTCAAGTTTTAGGGGTTATCCCCGAAGCTTTGGCACAAGGGGACATCATTAGAAAAACAATTGGAGAGGAACTTCAAGTCTTCACAATGTCTACACGAATGAATGCAATGTTTAACCATATTGATGCCTTCATTGCCTTACCAGGTGGTTTAGGTACATTGGAAGAGATCTTTTATATTTCCTCTTGGGCCCAACTGCACATTCACCATAAACTCATAGGTTTGTTAAATGTTAATGGTTATTATGATAAGTTGTTATCTTCTTTTGATCACCCTATGGAACAAGAGTTTCTAACATGTTCTGCACAACAAATCATAATCTCTGCTGCTATTGCTAAACAATCGATTGACCAACTACAATCTTTCATTCGTGTAATTGATCCTTCTATGAGTCGCATAAATTGGTTAACCAAGAAAAGCCGTAAAAAGCTTAGATTGGATTTGAGCCTTTATTTGTGAATATTTGTGTCTTTTGGTTTTATTATTGTGTTTTGTTGTTACTTATATTTGTTTTAGTATGTTTCAGGTTTGTCAGTGTTCGTTATTTCAAGTGATATCTTTTATACTCTATCTTTCTACCTTTAAACATTAAGGACAATGTCTTGTTTTAGTTAAAGGTAGAGGGTAGTAACTTAAAAAAAATTATGTTTTCTATTTCATAAAGCATGTGCAAAATAGTGTTACTATGATGGTAGAGTAAGGAGAATCTTTTATAACTCTTGAGACGCATCTTTGTAATCATTCGTAACAAGGTTTATCATAATACTTCTTGAAATATTCAGATTTACAAACTCTCGCATTGTTATCACTTAATTCTGCTTATATACTTATTTAACATGTATTCTTAAACCTTAATTTACACACACACACTTTAACATATGATTGTGGGTTGCATATTGAATTATTATATTATTTATGTTCTTTTGTTAAAGGTAACAACTAAGGGAAAAAGATAGTATATAATTAAAAAGAAAAAGAAAAAAAGAAGAAGAAGAAATAAAGAAAAAAAAGAAAAAAAATGATAATAATAAAAATATAGATAAGTTTGGTTTCGCAGCCTCCATAACCTAAGCAATTAAGCCTGAAGGGGTGTTTTAACACCTAATACCCTAAAGTCAACTGACTTGGGAGCTATTGACCCAACACTTGTTACATGGTTTGAGGAGAAAAGCTTAAAGGAATCAAACATTGCACTTGTTATCAGTATCTGCGACCTGAGTTACTAAGCCTATAAGGGTGTCTTAACACCTAATGTCCTAAGACCAACTGGCATGGGAGTCATTAGCTGAAAGCTCGTTACATGGGTTAAAGATGCATGATGTTTTAAATTAAAAAAAAAAGATAAAAATAATAATCTCAACTCAAGGAAGTTAACCTTAAATATTAGAACAAAAATTTTGTTTTCTTCCAAGAAAAGCCTCATAATTATGTGTTGATACATTAAGCACAAAAGAAAGGTTTGTGAATATCTTATTAAAAGGTATTAAGCAGGTATATAAATTTAACAAGAGTTTGTTTATCTAGATAGATTAATAGAAGTTAAATGATGAATACCTTACTTTATGGAATTTGCAAATTGTTTTTCTATTTTAACGCTTTGATTACTAGGGGCTAGTAATAAGCTAGTTGGGGGGTGTGATTAGTATTTAAAAGTGTATTTTTTATCATGGTTTTACATCATCATTTTGCACTTGAAGTATCGATAACTCCTTAATTAAAGCATGTTTTATGATAATATATCTAATAATATAATATACCTTTAATTTATGGTAAATGTTTATTTTAAATGCAGGCTTATTATATAAATGAAAGGATTGATTGATGATTTTAAGAACTTAAATTGCAAAGGTAAAGAGATGACCAAACTTAGAAAAGAGATGTCGGTGCAATCCAAACCAGAACAATGTTCGGTAATTGGGTCATATTTAGAGCTATAGATTTCAGATTTAGGTCTACTTTATATGGATGGAAAGGTATGATATAGGCCTATAACTTTCATATCGAGCTCAAGATCTAAAAAGGCCATTTTCAAGTCCAAATGGTTGCAACAACAAAGAAGCCCGAATCTGTCCTCCAGCCCGAGCACTGTTCAGTATTTTGGTCATATCTGAAGCTCTAGAAGTCGAAATGAGCTGAATTTTTTAACAAGAAAGCTGAGACAATTGCCTAGAACTTTCATGTTTTCAAGTGGCTCTAATTTTGACATCATCAATGATGTTTTGGGCAGACAAGAGAAGATAAGGATTGTCACCAAGTCAAGGGTTAGCCATCTAGTCATCAATTAGTCATCAAATCAATAATTCCCAATTTTGGCCTATAAAAGGAGGCATTTGCCATGCATTTAGGCATCTTGGTTTCCAGATCAAGATCATATTCTTGTTTTCTCTCTTTGTATTCTTTGTAGTGTTTATGCTTTGTTTTCATTAATATCAAGTTTATGCCTTTCATTTCCTTTCCTTTGCTTTGTTAACTCTTATCTTATTTATGTTCTTATTTTGTTTATCTATTTTTCTTTCTTTCATTATGTCTAACTAAGTTAATTATGTCAAGGTGAAAAGGTTACACTAATGGTGTAAGAATAAGTATGGTATAAATTTAATATGGACTTTAATGTTTGATACTAACATGTTTTATATTTGTTATCTTGTTCACTCTTTAATACTTTGCTTGTTAAATGACTAATCTTGATTTATGTTGTATAACAATTGGTACAACAAATGCTTGGCACTTTCATAGCTCATAATGTATGATATAACCAACACCTGAGCTATGAAAGGAACTTGATTTGTTGTTAACATAAGTTATAATCATGAATGCTTGATGAAATTTACAAGTATTAGCATTAATTTAATAAAATGACAAATGTAATCATGTTAACAATCTATAATATGATTGGAACCTCCTTTGTGTGTGGATTCCAATTGAACAATAGGAGTTCATACTATACTTGTTTGACATACCATTAGTGGAACCTCTAACGTTGACATTTGTTATTATTATTGTTTAATCCTTACGTTAATTTTTCATCTCAAAGTTCTCATCAGCTTCTTCTTTATTATTGTTATTCTTCTTATTATTATTATTAGTATTATTACTATTACTATTATTAGTATTATTATTATTATTATTACCACTACCACTACCACTACCACTACCACTACCACTACCACTACCACTACGACTACTACCACCACCACTACTACCATTACTACTACGACTACGACTACTACTACTACTACCACTACTACCACTACTACCACTACTATTACCACCACTACTATTACCACCACCACCACCACCACCACCACCACCACTACTAGTATTATTCTTATTATTATAGTTGTTGTTATTGTTATTATTATTATCATTGTTGTTTATAATTTGTACAATTAACCTCCTTGTGGTTCGACCCCAGTCTTGCCTGATTATTTATTATTTTGACACTCTTGCACTTAGGAGAAGACATCAGTAACTTTAAAGAAGACTAATGCACTATACACAGAAGGGTAGCAATTATTTGTTGTCATTAGAAGATGTGGAGGCGATGAACAACTAATAATAGAATTGACAAAAAATAAAGGTTGTCATTAGTTGATAACTGAAGGCATTATTGTCGTTGTTCATAACTAAAAAAGGAGAGGTGCAGCTTCAAATGGACGTGGACAAATAGTGTTCCTATAGAAAACTGTGCAGACATTCCTTTTCCATTTAATGCCCTATACTTGTTCAAGCAGATTTGAGTTTAGCTACTTTAGCTTTTAACTTTCTTTTGACATTGAGTCTCTCTCTTACCCCTTTCTTCATTTCCCATCATCTTTGTTCAATCAAGTGTAGCAAAGCTTGGATGGGGAACCTATTTTCATCCTGGTACATGTATGATAAATGTATGCCATATAATCTATATGATGAACTAGCCCTTCGAAGGGTTACATATAGTCATAACTCTTGCATGATGAAACAAGAATTTTTATTTTTACTCAAACTCTACAATAAAATTTTTTTAAGTGATGACTATTATATCCCTGTAAGTCTTGAATTCAAGATGCTTAAAGAAGAGTTTACTTATATACAAAACAAATATATATGGATCATATATCCTAAAGGTAGGTTCTAATCTTTTACGCGAGATAAAGGGTAAATTTATTACTTGGTTTCTAAAAAGAATCTCTTGTTGTCCCAGTAGGTTGACACATGTACCAATTATTACAAGTCTAAACATTAAATGAAGAGTTGAGGTTTACACAAACTTAAACCTTGACTTAGGTAATAAGACAAGTTGTTAGTCTCCCACCTAACATAAAACTTATATGTGTTTTCAAAAATTAAAACTTGTGATGCATAAAACAATTTTATATAATGCATAAATAACACAAAAATAAAATAAGATAAAAAGCAAAAAATCAAAACACATAAAAAATACAAAACTTTGTCCAATAATGTTGAAAACATTATATTTTCTCAGTTGAGTCATCATTCTGTCACGTGTGAAATGATTTCATGTTGATTTTTCATTCTATTTTCTCAGTTGAGTCATCATTCTGTCACGTGTGAAATGATTTCATGTTGATTTTTCATATCATTCTGTCACATCATTATTTCATGTTGATTTTTCATTTTATTTTCTCAGTTGAGACATCATTCTGTCACGTGTGAAATGATTTCATGTTGATTTTTCATTTCATTTGATCAATTACAT
Organism: Populus ilicifolia; assembly: GCA_015708895.1. NCBI lineage: Eukaryota > Viridiplantae > Streptophyta > Magnoliopsida > Malpighiales > Salicaceae > Populus > Populus ilicifolia. Next base: position 120,793 of record SRLM01000624.1, on the reverse strand, counting down.
CATTCTGTCTGTCGCGTGTGAATATTAATTTTTCATTTTATTTGATCAATTACTTGAATTGATTCATTGAAATCGCCACCTAATAATTATGAAATCACTTCATTGAAATCACCACCTAATAATTATAAAATCACCACATAATTATAAAATCACCACCTAGTAATTATGAAATCACCACCTAGTAATTATAAAAAGCTACTAAAAAACCTGCTTTGTAAACTTAATGATAATGTGTTATAGAAGTTTTAAAAATTATGTTATTTCATTTTAAAAATATAATTTACATATAAATTCATAATTTTTTATTCATAAGTAAATCAAAATATTAAATTCTTTTTTATTCTTACAATTTTATTATAAAAGAAATTCATAAACAAAATACAAACACATTTCATTTTAACTATACTTTTCTTTTCTATTTCTTTTTTCTTTTCTTTTCTTTTTCATTACATCCACCATACAAAATATAAAATACAATCTCAAAACAACTAAACAAAAATTACAATAATAGCCCCAAAACAATGTGAAATTTATAGGGAACACATTCTACAATCGCAAGAACAGTGGTGGCGCGCCACTACCACCGGTAGATCGTGGGTTCACGTGCCTCCGTGAAAAGACAAAAATGGGTGGGTCTGCTCAGCTTCTTCTCCTTTTCCTTTCCTGCACCGGCGTTGATAACCACTATCACTTACAAAAAGAACAAAACGTAACCACAAACTGTCCCCTTTCCTTCTCGATTTTTTGGTTTTAGATCTGCTTCCCACAGATCTGTTTGGGCTTCGCTTTCTTCTCTGTTTCAGGTCACCGATAAGGAAGAGGAATGGATGAGAGGGGTATCACTGCTGGAAGCCGTGGCTGGCTTCTATGGACGCCGATCTGCGGGGAGATGAAGAAGAGAACAATGATGGCTAGGTCTTCACGAGCTAGCAGTTGGTTCAGGAGCATAGGCTGTTGGGTCTGTCGCGTGGCGCTGGATGGAGAAAGTGAAGAGTGTGGCCCCAGCGCTGCTGCGATTGGCGGTAAACACCGGCTGAGGAGGGTGAGGGTTTGTCTTGTGTAGGCAGAAACTACCACTGCTAAGGTCGGTTGAAGGAGAAAAGGCTAGGTCCGTTGGCTTCAGAGATGGAGTGGGAGGAGATCGGGGGAGGTGGTAGTCGCCTTCAGAGATGAAGTGTTCGGATGGCTGGTCTAAAGGGAGAAAACCGGGCTGTGGGAAAAGGAATGACCTGGTGTGTGGCTAGAAGGAAAATGTAGAGGTGGCCAGGGAAGGAAGGAAACGGGGATGTCTCTCTCATTTTTTCAGGCTAGGGGTGGCGGCCGTTTTGAGAAAAAATGAAAGCTTCAGTTTTTTTCTTTTGAGCGACTACAGGGAAGATGAAATTGTCAAGGGGAGAAGGTGGCCTCTGAGAGGGATCTGGTTTTTGGTTTCAAAAGGGAGAGGAGCCTTTGTTTTTTCAAAGAGAAGGGGGCAGCCTAGGAGCGGCAGAGGGAGGACTTGTAGCCGGCTGTTGTGGAGAAAAACAGAGGAAGAGGACTTGTGGGGAACGACTAGGTTTTATAGGGGAAGAAGAGGAAACAAAAATAGTCGGGTTGAAGGTTAGGTTCTCTGGTTCTTTGATAAAAGGAGAGGCGCGGCGACCTGTCCTGGTAGAAATTTTTTTCTAGGTTTAGGTTTGTTCCCACTTTTGGTTTTTATCCCCCATTTTTCTTCGCCTCCTCTCTCCAAATTTTTCTCCCCCTTTCTATATTACTATAACAGTGTTTATAGAAGAAATATTTGCTAGGTTTACAAACTAGTTCCTCATTTTTTTTTTCTTTTTTTTTTTAATTTTGATTTTTCTTATTTTTTGTATTTTTTAAAATGAGTAATATCAACGTCGACTTAAAAAATCAGTGATTATAAAATTAACACGTTAAAAGTTAAACACGTTCAAAATACTTTTGAATATTTAAATTCTTCTAAGATAACGTTGAAAATGATACAAATATATCAAAATATATTTTTTAAAAGGTTTTCATTGTTTTTTGTTATTTTTTATTTTTTAAAATTTTTTTTATCAAAAACATGAGTTAAAAATTAGATAGCAATAAGACCAACTAGAACTTTTAATGATCCTTTTACTTGGATCACATCATTCTCTTTCTCTTTAAAAAAATTTATATTTGAATCATCATTTATATCAAATAAAAAAAGATTAGAAATATTAAATGTAACACTAATATCATCATCTCCTAATAAATTCATTTAATATTGTCATTAATCATCTCTATGATTCAGAAAAGATCTTCTTATGGAGACATTATTTTTTACCTCTTTTATTGAGGAAATCTTTCCTTCCTTATATGCACCATAAATGAATCTTCTAGTTCTAACCTTACTAATTTACAACTTTTATTAGTTTTGAATTCATATTGTTTATTTGTTTTTCTATTTATTGTTGTATTTTTTAATGTAAATCTTCTATCATTTGTGCTTTTTATTACTATCAATACTATTTTTTTTATTGTTAGGTAAATTAATAAAATATAATAATATTAAAGGATTAAAATTATAAACAATCTTAAATAATCAATAACAAAATATATACTATCATTATATACAAATTAAATAAATAACAAATAATTTTTTAAATTTTTTTAATTCTTTTAAATAATAACTCTTAATAATTGAGTTAAAATTTATTTATTATTTTATTTTAATTATCTATTTATTTAGGAATGATAAGTAAACTTTTTGATTAAAAAATATTTTTTTAAAATAAAATAAATTATTTTAATAAAAAAATTATTAATTTAGGTTGACGTGATGACTTCCTTCCCCATTCCTTTTAACGTAAAATTCTAGGCTTTGGCAACTATAATCAAGATAAGGAAATGGATTAAAAATGTTTTATTTTATATTTTTTTTACGTTTCTAAAAAAAAAGTAAAAATCATTTAAAAATTAGTTAAATTTGGACTTGGTGGTCATGAATAACGTGCCAGATTTGTTGATACAAGTTAAGTTAAAATTTGATATTTTTTTCCTTAAAAAAAAAAGCTTGTAAAACTTCGTCGTTCTAAGAAAAAAAATTCGGTTTTTCGCTGTCCTGATCTGTGCTAGGCCTCGGTTAATGAGTCAGGCCGAGCTAGAAAACACTCTCAACAAACACATCAATCAACTCCCTGATAATTTGTTTCTCTAGATCGAGAAAGAGACAGATGTCATCGCACAGCAACAACTCGGCTTCGGCGAACGATCCACGGCAGCCATCGGCCGCGAAACCGTTTGTTGCACCGATGGTTTCACCGCAGGATCTACCCGTTGATTACTCAGGTTTCATTGCGGTTATCCTAGGAGTGGCGGGCGTCATGTTTAGGGTAATTAATTAAATTCATTTATATATTCAGCACATTTTTAATCCAATCCAATCCAATCCAATCTAATCATCTAATACTACTACTAACAAGTTGATTGATGGTGGTGCTGACTGGGTGGCAGTACAAGCTGTGCTCGTGGCTTGCTCTCATATTCTGTGCTCAATCTCTCTCGAACATGAGGAATATGGAAAATGATCTTAAGCAGATTTCCATGGCATCCATGTAAGTTCACCCTTGATTTTATCCTCTTGTTTAGATTATGTGATTTTCCTGAGTTGAGGGCTAGATTTTTTTATTTATTTTTTACTTTTTCCTGTTTATAGATAGATAGATATAAAGATCGAGCAAGACTAATTCATAGCAGTTATGAAGGTCATTAAATGCTAGTCAGTGTCATTATCATACACTAGGAGATCTTTTCCAAATTGTAGGGGGGCAAGGAAGTAAGCCTTTTGAAGGTTATGGGTTTGTCTACTAGTTAGGCATTGATATTTATCTGAAAAAGGAACACACTCCAACCATTTTATCATGAAGTGGTCAAGTCAAGCTGGTGTGTTTCTTTAAAAGTTATGCGAGTCATCTGATTTGATTCTCTTAATTTTTAGATATGCTTTGTAGCTTTAAGTTCTGCCGTGGTAGCTCAATTTGCCAAGTCAAAAGTTCTAAAACAGTGTTAGTCCTTGGATCACATAATCTGAGTAAGAGAACCTAGCTCTTTTGCATCAATTAATGTATTTCACTAGAGGAACTCCAAAAATGCTTGTTGGGTCTGAAAGAGCTCTCTTCCCAAGAGATGATCTTAATTTATGTAAGAACCCAACTTTGGATGCATGGTTGGTTTTCAAAGCAAAACTAGTTATAGATACTGGGTTTTACAAGAAGAGTTCTTGCACTAGGCTAATTGGTAAGAATATACCCCTGTTGATTCTCATATCTATAACCTATGGAACTACCCGATATGAAAGGGATAAGGGGATTGTTCTGGCAAGATTTTTGAAAGTTTACTAGTCATAGATTGGTACTGTAGGACTGTAAGCATTGTTGTGTTGAGAATTAGCAGTTCTAACCTATAGTTTCCTTTGACATTGCTTGAATTCAAGGACTTCAAAGGGAAATAGGATATCTTAGATGTTTTTGCTCCTGAGCTTAGCCAGCTAGTGCTCGTAGAAGTTTGAACTGGACATGTTGGATTGGGATACCGAAACTTTGTTGTTTTTTATACTAGACTTTGAGAAGGCTCATGAACTGATCAAATAATTATTTTCTTTAATAGCTTTTTGGAGAGAAAGGCTTTGGTGTAAGTGGAGGAAGTGGATTAATGGTTGTTGCCCTGTGGCATTAATGGTGATTCTAAATGGAGTGTCCAAGGTTGGGTTTACTCGAGTTTTTAGTTTTCTAGAAAAAAATTGTAGGGAATATAAAACTAAAGAATTTCACATTAACTAATTGAAAATGAAAATTATTTTCTCTACAAAATTGAAAAACATTAAAAAAGTTATTTTCAAAATTCTCCTCTGTAAAAATAATGGTCTTGGAGCACGTAATTTTTTATGGTCATTTTTTTTTATTTTCAATTTAAGTCAAACAAAGCCCTTGTTTTCTATTTTGACGAATCTGTATTTAGTAAACATGTTTTCTTAATGTAACATGGAGAGATTTTTTCACAATAAATATGAAAACTAGAGATGGAAACAAAAAGAAGCTATTTTCTGATAGTAAACAGAATCCTAGTTTTTGTTTTTATATGCTCTTAGTAGATTGATATTGGTGGGAGATGTATCATAACAGGGACGAAGGTGCTATCAGATTATTTCTATTATCCGTTATGACTTGAGGATGATACATTTCTTTTTCTGGAAGATGATAAGTAGAATTTTGCAAGGTTTTTATGTCATTGCTCCATTGTCTCATTGTGTGCTTTACTTTTATTGTTTCATGTATAATTTGAGGTAAAATACGAGAAGTTTTAATACTGTGATCTATAATTTGGTTTGTGTATGATGGGTTAAATGTGCTCCAAATTGATTTTCAATTCAATACTTCTACTCTGACTACATTTTTTTTAAGTTTAGGAGTACAATTGCTATTGTTCAACTGCCATTGTGCTATTTTAAATAAAATCATGAACTTTTATGTTTAAGCATAAATTATTAATTACCTGGATGCATATAAGTGGATGTTCTGACCAAAAATCTTCAATTTTAAAATGAAATAACCTTATGGTCCTCTTAGATTAGGTGTTCTGAGCATCCCTGGATTAGCCCTTAGATGCTAGAAAATAACAACCATACCATGTCTAACCTCTGGGAAGGGTCTTCAAGTTTCACTAGATGAAGTAGTTGTCGTCGATTATAATCAGAGTTTATCAGAATGTAATTCTGGGATTCCCTTTAACACTACTTTGCTTCACCATGTACTCTATTTTGGTTGTTTCTTATCTTGCCTGCACTTTTCCATAATTGAATGCTTTGAAAGAGCATAATGTGGTTCAAGGGAGGCTCTCCTGATTTTGAGCTTCTTGGTGATTTTATTAAGTGAAGAAAACAAGAGTTCTCATGTACGAGTGTTGAAGAATTGGATACCTGCAATGGTACAACTGTTTATGTGAGTGGAGAGTTATTACAAAATGCTGTTATTGGGCTTTCGCTCTATCAACAACTATTTAGAAGTCTGATGTCAGAAAATAGAATTAAACTACATGTGTCGGGGGTTCAATGAGTTTTCAAGTTCTTTCTTTTTCTATATATATCTCTGTGTGTGTTTATATGATAACCTTGTTATGTTAGCATAGATCCAGCAGTACAAGACACTGAGTTTGATTCTGAAAGGATTTGATTTTCCTTTTTTACTTACGGTTTCTAACATGTTTGAAAACTAGGTTTGCAATCATGGGATTGGTTACAAATTACTTGGGTCCAGCTCGACCTGGCTCACAAAGTTGAGAGGGAGAGTCTTTCAATCAGAGACTAAAAGAGTAAAAGTGACAGTAGGATGGTCGTATTTTGTTGGAAAATTATTATAGTCGGTTGTTGTCAAATATGACAAATGGATTTAAAGAGAAGCTAAATGTTCCCAACTTTGGTGAGGATAATTTCTTTTTCCTGGGTTTGCAATTTCTCTATTATGTCCACCTAGTATTCTGATTTGTTTGAGCAGTGTTTTCTGTAATCAAAGAAACATGTTTACTCACTTTATCAATGTCTTTGATTTGCAATTTTGATTTTCATGCACCCTTGCTATCTAGTCTTTTTGAACTTCTTTATGGTTTAATCAAATCAAGGAGAGATGCAATGTAAGTTCACTGATCTTTAATAAGTTCTGAAGGAATGGCTCCTCACCACAACAGGCTCTGGGTACCAAACTCGTCGGACATTTTGTATTTGGATTCTATCAGGCATCCACGATATGTTCTCCTGGCTACCAAGCAGCTGTTGTGGGATTACAGAAGATAAAAAAAATCCTTGACAGTGAGAGGTGTCTACTGTTATAATAGAAACTTTAATGTTCTTAGGTTGTCGCTAGAACCCTAGGAACTGCTTCGTTCTATTTATTGCATGCCCCACATGGCACTTTTGTGTAGTGCAGGATCGATATGGCCTGAGATACGTTGCAAACCTGCAAGACAACATGCTCATATCGTGCTGAAATCATGAAACCAATGAAGCATAGACCTTAAAGGGATATATGAAGTGATGTGTGTATGCTTCCGGAATCTCTTTATCTTGAGAGTTTATATGAAGAGATTTGTCCGGAGCAGTTTAGTTTGAGGATCTGAAACCTGAGGGCACCAGCTTAAGGGACCGTTCAGATATGTTGTTCAACCTGTAATTTAAAAAAAATTAATTTTTTTGTTTATTTCAAAAATAATATTTTAAAATAAAAAAATATTTTCATGTGTTTTTAACTGAAAAATATTTTAAACCAAAACCACAATCTTAAACAAGTTCTAAACCTGGTGGGAACCATTAAAATCTAGGTAAATTGCTTAAACACTAATTTATCTAACCAGGTAACTTGATTTTACAGACATTAAAGTATGAAGCTGTCCCTCAATCCACTAAAATTGTCATTTAACATGAGGACCTACACTAAGCCATCTCATCTCTTCTCCATCCTCTTTAAATGTAGCTATCTTCTTACACCATCACCAAGTGCTTGATATCTATGATTTTTCAAGTTTGTTTATTCCTCTCATTTCGATGAAATGGATAGCACATCGATTTTGTTGCAGAAACGACATGATTAAATTAAAGGGTGTTGGACTTTTGGCAATCCATCTCGTTCGAAATTATGCAAGTGAATTGTGAAAGGATATCAACACACCAGCTCAACATAAAAGCTAAAGCGTTAGAGAGACATTACCCTACGGTTCGGAACCAGCTTCCATCGCAGCACTTGGAAAAAAGAAAAAGAAAAAGAAAAAGAAAACTTATATTATTTAGAGCCATTATCTAGCCGATCTTAGTTTTGAATCTACCTTGTTGTTTGGACATACGGGAGCATATTATCAAAACCAAGTGTAAAGACCAGCATGTTTTTGGAGGCGGAAACACTGAAGGGGTTTTGTGTATTTTTGAAAACTTCAAAAGGAAGTGTGGTTAAACAGATTAGTGTGTCGTGCACGTTAGTAATCTGTACATTAAATTACAAATCATAATTATAAAATAAACTAAAACGGATGGTATTTTCATTGCCTATGCATATTCAAAACACAATAAATCACAATAATTTTTTTATTTTTTTCAGTTGTATCTGCTACTTGATATAATAAAAAAATTAATGTTTTATCCTAAGTAAGGAGTATCGAAGTAATAAATAATAATAAATAATACGACAAAATCGAAATCGAATTAAAAAGAGGTTAACTATATAAAATTACAAATAATAAATAAAAAGGCGTTGAAGAGAATTTTTGAGATGTGATATTGATGTAAGGATTAAATAAGAATAAAATAAATGTCAAGATTAGATGACTCACTTATGGTATTTCAAATAAGTATAATATAAACTCTTTTTATTATTCAACTAGAAACCACATACAAAAAAGATTCCAATCAAATTATAAATTATCAACATAATTATATTAATTATCTTATTTAATACTTGTAAATATTGTAAGGTATTCATGATGATAATTTATATTAACAACAAATCAAGTTCCTTTCATAGTATAGGTGTCAGTTATACCATACAGTTACCTATAAAAGGGTCAAGTAATGTTCAAGTTTTTCTTTCATTAATCTCTTGTTTATGCTTTTCATTTTCTTTACTTTACTTAGTTAACTTATATCTTATTCATGTTCTTATCTTGTTTATTTATGTTTTCTTCTTTCATTATGTTTAGTTAAGTTTATTTTGTCAAGGTGAAAAGATTATACTAATGGTATAAGAATAAGTATAGTGTAAACTCAACATGGACTTCAATGTTTGACATGAACATGTTTTGTATTTGTTATCTTGTTCACTTAATACTTTGCTTGTTAAATAGTTAATCTATGTTTATGTTGTATAACACTTGGTATAACAAATGCTTAACACTTTTATAGTTCAATCGTATTGTATAACTTACACTTGTGTCATGAAAGGAACTTGATTTATTGTTAAGATAAGTTATAATTATGAATACCTGACAATATTTACAAGTTTTAACATTATTCAAATAAGATAAGTAATGTAATCATGTTAACAATTTATAATTAACATGACTAAAAGATTGATGTCTTCTCCCAAGTGTAGGAGTGTCGCAGTAAAAAATAACTTAGCAAGATCGTGGTCGAATCACAAAGAGATTAATTATATAAATCATAAACAACAATAATACATCATCATCATCATCATCATCATCATCATCATCAACAACAACAACAATAAAAAAGTTGATGAGAACTTTGAGATGGTAAAATTAATATGAGGAATAAACAATGATAAAAATAAATATCAAGATTAGAGGATCCATTAATGGTATTTCAAATAAGTATAATATAAATTTTTTTTATTACTCAACTACAAACCACATACAAAGGAGGTTCCAATCGGATTATAAATGGTTAACATGATTACATTAATTATCTTATTTAAATAATGTTAATACCTATAAATATTATATGGTATACATGATTATAACTTATGTTAATAACAAATCAAGTTCCTTTCATAGCACATGTGGAGGTTGTATCATACGGTTGTGCTATGAAAGTGCCAAATATTTGTTGTATCAAGTGTTATATAACACAAATCTAGATTAATCATTTAACAAGCAAAGTATTAAAAGTGAACAAGATAATAAATATAAAACATGTTAGTATTAAATATTAAAGTCCATCTTAAGTTTACACTATACTTATTCTTACACCATTAATGTAACTTTTTCACATTGACATAATAAACTTAACTAAATATAATAAAAGAGAGAAACATAAATAAACAAGATAAAAACATAAATAAGATAAAAGTTAACCAAATAAAGGAAAGGAAATGAAAAACATAAACAAGAGATTAATGAAAGCAAAACTTAAACATTACAAAAATACAAAGAGAGAAAGCAAGAGCATGATCTTGGTCTGGAAACTAATATGTCTAACTTAACTAAATATAATAAAAGAGAGAATATAAATAAATAAGATAAAAAAATAAATAAAATAAAAGTTAACCAAGTAAAGGAAAGGAAATGAAAAACATAAACAAGAGATTAATGAAAGCAAAACTTAAACATTACAAAAATACAAAAAGAGAAAGTAAGAGCATAATCTTGGTTTGGAAACTAATATGTCTAAATAACTGGAAAATGCCTCCTTTTATAGGCTAAAATTAGGAACTAAAGATTTGATAACTAATTATTAAGTGGGTGGCCACCATCTTGACTTGGTGACAATCCTTATCTTTTTGTCTAACAAAACGTCATTGATAACGTTAGAATTTAAACTAACCTTACTCATGAAAGTTCTAGAAAGTTATCTCAACTTTCCAGGAAAAAACAATTGAGGTATTTGGACTTCTAAAACTCAAGATATGGACTAAAAACTAAATAGTATTTGGACTGCAATATAGATTCGAACTTCTATATTGTTGCTAAGATTTAAACTTTTAAATAACATAATTGAGTTTTTCCTACCACATACAAGTTTTAGACCTGGTCTTAGCTTTTCATCTATATAAAGCAGACCTAAATTCAAGTTTTACAAGTCTAGTTATGATTCAATTACCGAATAGTATTTAAGATTGGACTAAACCAACATCTCTTTTCTAAGCTTCACCCTTGCTTTGTCCTTTCAATTTTAGTATTTCAACTCATCAATTAATCCTTTTATTTATGTGATACGCCTGTATTTAGGATGAATATTTACCATAAATTAAAGGTATTTTATGGTATCAAGCTTGTTATTATAAAACATGTTTTAGTTAAAGAGTTATTCATACTTCAAGCGCAAAATGATGATAGAAAACCTTGATAAAAATACACTTTTAAGTACTAATCACACCCCCTCAACCAACTTATTACTAGCCCCTAGTAATCAAAGTGTTAAAATAAAAGAAAAACAATTTGCAAATTCCATAAAGTAAGGTATTCATCATTCAACTTCCATTAATCTATCTAGATAAATAAACTCTTATTAAATTTATATATCTGCTCAATATCTCTTAAACAAGATATTAATAAATCTTCTTGTTATACTCAATATATCAACACATAATTATGGATCTTTACTTGGAAGAAAATAAATTTTTTGTTCTAATGTTTAAGGTTAACTTTCTTGGGTTGAGATTATAACTTAAAAACACAATGCATCCTTAACCCGTATAATAAGCTTTCAGCTAATGACTCTCAGACTTGTTGGTGTTAAGGTATTAGATGGTGAGACACCCCTACAAGCTTAGTAACTCGAGTTACAGATATTGATACGTAGTTAGTACAATGTTTGATTCTCTTAAAGTTTTCTTCTTAACCCATGTAACAAGCATTGGGCCAATAGCTTCCAAGTCAATTAACTTTAGGGTATTAGGTCTTAAAACACCCCTTTAGACTTAATTGCTTAGGTTATAAAGGCTACGAAACCAAACTTATCTATGTTTTTATTATTATCATTTTTTGTTTTTGTTTTTTTTGTTATGATTTATATGCTATCTATTTTTCTAGTTGTTACCTTAACTAAAGAACATGAATAATGTAATAATCCAATGTGCAACCCACAATCATATGTTAAACTGTGTGTATGAAAATGAGGTTTAAGAATACTTATTAAATGAGTATATGAGCAAAATTAAGTGATTACAATACGAGAGTTTGTAAACCTGAATATTTCAAGAAGTATTCTAATAGACATTGTTAAGAATATTTAAAGAGTCACTTTAATAAAAGAACTCCTTTATTCTATCATCCTAGTAATAACAGTTTTATAAATGGTTTATAAAACAGACAACACAGTTAGTTATTTTTTTGAACAACTACTACCTTTTCCCCCAAATCAAAACAAAACATTGTCTTTAATATCCTAAAGTAGAAAGATAAAATATAGAATACATCACTTGAAATAGTGACTACTAACAAACTTGAAACATATTAAAAAAAACAAAGAAACAACAAAACATAAATATTATGCTATTAATAAAACCAAAAGACACAACTTTTTACAAACTAAGACTCAAATCCAATCTCAGCTTTTTACAGCTTTTCTTAATTGATCAATTTATGCGACTTATGGAGGGATCAATTATATGAATGAAAGATTGTAGTTGGTCAATCAATTATTTAATAGTAATAACAAAGATTATGATTTGTCATACCAAAGATGTTAGAAATTCTTGCTCCACAGCATGATCAAGAAAAGAAAACAACTTATCACAAAAACCATCAATATTTAACAAACCTATGGGTTTATGATGAATGTGAAATTAGGCCTAAGAGGAAATATGAAAGATCTCTTCTAATATGCCTAGACCACCTGGTAAGGCAATGAAAGTATCAGCATGCTTAAACATAACATTCATTCGATCAGGCATTATGGAGATATGTAGTTCCTCTCCAATTATTTTTCGAATGATGTCCCCATTTGGTAAAGCTTTAGGGACAACCTTCAAACCTTGACTACCTCATGAAAATACAAGTATTGATACTCCCCTCATTAACATAAGATTGTCTTCCCCATATACTAAATGAATCTTTCTATTAACTAGTACCTAACCAAAATGATTTGCTGATTCTAAAAACTCTATTTCCTTCCCAAGACTGGAACCACTAAAAACACAAATGTTTCTTATGTGATGACTTAAGGAACCTGTCATTTCTACCTACTTCTATATCTGTTGAATGTATGGGTTGAGTAGAAATGAAAGGAAGGAAAATAAGATTTTATAGATGAGAACTTGAAAATACAATCATACCACTTATATATAGGCCAACTTGAGTCTCACTCTTTCTATTTATTTATTTATTTATATTATATATATTTTTAAAAAATATGTATATGTACAAATAGTTATGATTATGGCTCACATCCTCCTTTGGTTTTACGTTTACAAATGACTTAAACACTCTCTATAGGTCGAGGATAGATTTCTCATCCAGTTTTCTTAAAAAATGGCAAACATGGTCTTTTTTAGTTAGATTCCTAAGACTATGTCAAACATGTTTTTTTTTTTATGGAAATAGGGTCATAAATCATGAAATGCATAACGCATATCTCCACTAGGATACATCTTAAAATTCAATAGAAGATTATCTAATGATTCCTTATGTTTTGAAATAAATCCTAATTTTTGATAATTTTTACAAGCATTACAGAACACGTGTGAGTCCCTGAACATGGTGGGCCAATAAAATCCACTTTGTAAGGTTTTTACAGTTATCTTTCTTGAAGAGAAATGACCCCCACATGCCTTAGAATAACAAAATTTAATGACATTACTTACTTCATTGTTAGTAATGCATCTTTGAAATATTTAATTAGGATAATATTTGAATAAGTAAAGTTCATCCCAATAAAAGTTTTGCACATCGCTAAAAAATTTTCTTTTATCTTCGATATTTTAGTGAGTTGGAAAAAATCTTGAAGCAAGAAAATTGATATTTTTAACAAACCAAGGCATTGAACTACGAGAAAGTAAGGATTTGTTAGGAAAGAAATAATTGATTGATATGATATCGGATGTCGAATATGTTGTCACTTTTGACAAAAGATCCGTATCAATATTTTTTGTGCCTTTTTCATCTGTGATTTTTTTTTAGAATAAATCATTAGCAAATCTTCAGATTCATCCAACTTAATTTTACTTAAAGTAGATTCAAGTTTATCATAAACTAATTCTTTAATATGATCTATTTCTTATAAATCATTATCATCTCCAAGTTGCTTGCAAATGTTGAAAATATTCATCTCCACTGTCATGTTTTCAAATAATAGCTTTATTAGTGCATTACTACAATTAATCAATACATTAGAAGTTACAAGAAATGGACGTTCTAAAATAACAGGAAATGAATTTCATGAATTACCTTGTTAAGAATATTTACTAAGATGCGTCTCAAGAGTCATTTTAACAAAAAAACTACTTTACTCTATTATCCTATTAACAATAGTTTTGTAAACGATTTATAAAATAGAAAACATAGTTAGTTTCTTTTAATATTAATTATCATCCTCTCCCCCAACCAAAATAAGACATTGTTCATAATGCCCTAAGATAGAAAGATAAAGTATAAAAGACATCACCTAAAACATCAAACATTAACAAACCTGAAACACATTTAAACAAATATAAGAATAACAAAACTAAATAATATGCTATTAATAAAACTAAAAGACACACGGATTCATAAATGAAGGCTTAAATCCAATATAAGCTTTTGACCAATTTATATAACTCATAGAGGGTTCAATTACAATGATGAAAGATTGTAGTTGGTTAATCAATCAATTAGCAATAACAACAGAGATTATGATTTGTTAATCAATTATAAAAAATGAATTACATGCATCTAAAGAGTTGTATAAATTGGTCAACTAAGAAAAGCCATTAAAAGGTTATATTAGATTTGAGCCTTTATTTGTGGATCCTCATGTCTTTTGTTTAACTTAATAGTATATTATTTTGCATTTTATTGTTTCTTATTTTTGTTTAAGTGAGCTTCAGGTTTGTTAGTAGTTGCTATTTTAGGTGATGTCTTCTATACTCTATTTTTCTGTCTTCTATACTCTATTTTTCTATCTTGTAACATTGAGGATAATGTCTCATTTTTGTTAGGGGAGAGGATAGTAGTTGATATTAAAAAAAAAACTAACTATGTTTTCTATTTCATAAATGATTGATACTTAAAAGTGTATTTTTATCAAGGTTTTATATCATTATTTTGCACTTGAAGTATGAATAGCTCCTTAATTAAAACATATTTTATAATAGTATATCTAATAATATAAGATGCTTTTAATTTATGATAAATTTTCATTTTAAATACAGGCTTATCATATAAATGAAAGGATTGATTGATGAATTTAAGAACAGAAATTAAAAGCACAAAGAGATGTCCAAACTTAGAAAAAAAATATTAGTGCAGTCCAAACCGGAATACTATTTAGTAATTGGATCATATCTAGAGTTGTAGATCTCAGATTTAGGTTTATTTTATATGGATGGAAATGTAAGATATAAGCCTACAACTTTTATATAGAGCTCAAGATCTAAAAAGGTCATTTTCAAGTTCAAATTGAAGCAACAACAAAGAAGTCCGAATCTATCTTCCAGCCCGAGCGCTGTTTACTATTTTGGCATATCTAGAGTTTTAGAAGTTGAAATGATCTAAAGTTTTTACACAAGAAAGCTGAGACAATTTCCTACAACTTTCATGTTTTCAAGTAGTTCTAATTTTGATGTTATCAATGATGTTTTGGGCAGACAAGAAAAGATAAGGATTGTCACCAAGTTAAGAGTTGACCACCTACTCATCAATTAGTCATCAAATCAACATTTCTCAAATTTGGCCTATAAAAGAAGGCATTTGCCATGCATTTAGGCATCTTGGTGTCCAGATCAAGATCATGCTCTTGGTTTCTCTCTTTGTATTTTTTGTAATGTTTATGCTTTATTTTCATTAATATCAAGTTTATGCATTTCATTTCCTTTCCTTTACTTAGTTAACTTTTATCTTATTTATGTTCTCATTTTGTTTATCTATTTTTCCTTTTTTTCATTATGTCTAGCTAAGTTTATTATGTCAAGGTGAAAAGGTTACACTATGGTGTAAGAATAAATATAGTATAAACTTAATATGGACTTTAATGTTTGATACTAACATGTTTTATATTTGTTATCTTGTTTACTTTTTAATACGTTGCTTGTCAAATGACTAATCTTGATTTATGTTGTATAACACTTGGTACAACAAATGCTTGGCACTTTCATAGCCCATACTATATGGTATAACCGACACCTGAGCTATGAAAGGAACTTGATTTGTTGTTAACATAAGTTATAATTATGAATGCTTGATGAAATTTACAAGTATTAGCATTAATTGAATAAGATGATTAATGTAATCATATTAACAATCTATAATTTGATTGGAACCTCCTTTGTGTGTGGTTTCCACTTGAATAATAAGAGTTTATACTATGCTTGTTTGACATATCATTAAGGAATCCTCTAACCTTGACATTTATTGATATTGTTGTTAAATCTTTCCGTTAATATTTCATCTCAAAGTTTTCATTTTCTTATTCTTTTTCTTTTTCTTTATTATTATTATTATTATTATTACTACTACTACTAGTATTTTTAGTATTATTATTGCTACTATTATTATTGTTGTTGTTATTGTTACTATTGTTATTGTTTATAATTTGTACAATTAACCTCCCTGTGATTCGATCCTAGTCTTGTCGGGTTATTTATTACTTCGACACTCTTGCATTTAGGAGAAGATATCAATTTTTTCGTCGTGTCAAGTTTTTGGCGCCGTTGTTAGGGAGGTAAGTTTTGTATAAATTATAATATTTATTTTATTTTCTCTTTTCACTTTTCTTGTATATAACTTTGTTTCTTTTCTCTTGTTTCTTCTATTTTTGTTTTTGTTTTCCTTTTATTCTATTCCTCCACGTGCATGAGAGTGTGGTCACGTACATCAAAGTGGTAGATTTTGTAGGGTATCCTCATCATTTTCAGAAAATATAGTCGAAGAAGATAATCAATCATTTCATAATGAGAATAATGAGAATAACCATGTTAGAATACTTAGAGACCATATGAATCCCACAAGAACAAGAGCACCATCATGCATAGTTTTTCCTCCCGATGAATCTCATTTTAATTTTAAGCCAAATATTATTTAACTTTTACCTTCTTTTCATGGCTTGAAATTGGAAAATCCGTACTTGCATTTAAAGGAATTTAAGGAGGTCTGCAACATATATAATAATTTAAATTATAGCATGAACACCATTAGATTAAAGCTTTTTCATTTTTCACTAAAAGATAAAGCTAAAACATGGCTATAAAATTTAAGACTAGGATCTGTTCGTGCTTGGGATGAAATGCAACAATAGTTTTTAAAGAATTTTTTTCCATCTCATAGAACAAACTCTTTCAAAAGACAAATCACCATTTTTAATCAAAAACCAGGAGAAACATTTTACCAATGTTGGGATAGGTATCGAGATTTTCTTAGTACTTGACCTCATCATTGTTTTGAAACATGGAGATTGGTTTTACATTTCTATGAAGGGTGAACACCTAGAGATAGGCAAATGGTTGAATTGATGTGCAATGAAACTTTTGAAGATAAAGATGCTGATGAAGTGATTAATACTCAAAAGTCTATTTTTATCAGGGTTTTATATCATCATTTTGTACTTGAAGTATCAATAACTTCTTAATTAAAGTATGTTTTATAATAATCTATCTAATAATATAAGATACCTTTAATTTATGGTAAATGTCCATTTTAAATGCAGGCCTATCACATAAATGAAAGGATTGATTGATGACTTTAAGAACTTCAATTGCAAAGGCAAAGAGATGATCAAATTTAGAAAATAGATATCAGTGCAATCCAAACCGGAACACTGTTCGGTAATTGAGTCATATCTGGAGCTATAGATCTCAGATTTAGGTCTACTTTATATGGATGGAAAGGTATGACATAGGCCTACAACTTTCAGTAAATAAATAAATAAATAAAGAGAGAAAGAGAGAGAGAGTGTGTGTGAGACTCTAGCTGGCCTACATATAGGTGTTATGATTGCCTTTCTAATTTCCCATTTATAAAACCCTCTTTTCCTTCCTTTCATTTCTACTCAACCCATACATTCAAAAAATATAAAAGTGTGTAGAATTGGCAAGTTCCTTAAGTCATCATATAAGAAATATTTGTGTTTTCGATGGATCTAGTCCTGGAAAAGAAATCAAGTTTTTAGAATCAATAAATCATCTTGGTCAGGTGCTAGCTGAGAGAAAGATTCATTTAGTGTATGGGGGAGGCAGTTTTGGGTTAATGAGAGGTGTGTCAATAGCTGTATTTTTAGGAGGTAGTCAAGTTTTAGGGGTCGTCCCTGAAGCTTTAGCACAAGAGGACATCATTGGAAAAACAATTGGAGAGGAACTTCAGGTCTCTACAATGTCAGCTCGAATGAATGCAATGTTTAACCATGCTGATGTCTTCATTGCTTTACCAGGTGGTTTAGGCACATTGAAAGAGATCTTTTGTATTTCCTCTTTGGCCTAACTCCACATTCACCATAAACCCATAGGTTTGTTAAATGTTAATGGTTATTATTGATTAGCACTCAAAAGTGCATTTTCATCATGGTTTTATATCATCATTTTGCACTTGAAGTATCAATAACTCTTTAACTAAAGTACGTTTTATAATAATCTATCTAATAATATAAGATACCTTTAATTTGTGGTAAATGTCCATTTTAAATGCAGGCCTCTCACATAAATTAAAGGATTGATTGATAACTTTAAGAACTTCAATTGCAAAGGCAAAGAGATGATCAAACTTAGAAAAGAGATGTCGGTGCAATCCAAATCGGAACACTGTTTGGTAATTGGGTCATATCTGGAGTTATAGATCTCAGATTTAGGTCTACTTTATATGGATGGAAAGGTAAGACATAGGCCTACAACTTTAATATGGAGCCCAAATCTAAAAAGGTCATTTTCAAGTCCATATTATTGCAACAATAAAGAAGCCCGAATCTGTCCTCCAGCCCAAGCACTATTCAGTATTTTGGCCATATCTAAAGTTTTAGAAGTCGAAATGAGCTGAACTTTTTACACAAGAAAGCTGAGATAATTTCCTAGAACTTTCATGTTTTCAAGTGGCTCTAATTTTGACATCATCAATGACGTTTTGGGCAGACAAGGGAAGATAAGGATTGTCACCAAGTCAAGGGTTGGCCTTCTACTCATCAATTAGTCATCAAATCAATAGTTCCCAATTTTGGCCTATAAAAGGAGGCATTTGCCATGCATTTAGGCATCTTGGTGTCCAGATCAAGATCATGCTCTTGTTTTCTCTCTTTGTATTCTTTATGCTTTGTTTTCATTAATATCAAGTTTATGCCTTTCATTTCCTTTCCTTTGCTTTGTTAACTCTCATCTTATTTATGTTGTTATTTTGTTTATCCATTTTTCTTTCTTCCATTATGTCTAGCTAAGTTAATTATGTCATGGTGAAAAGGTTACACTAATGGTGTAAGAATAAGTATGGTATAAACTTAATATGGACATTAATGTTTGATACTAACATGTTTTATATTTGTTATCTTGTTCACTCTTTAATACTTTGCTTGTTAAAAGACTAATCTTGATTTATATTGTATAATAATTGGTACAACAAATGCTTGGCACTTTCATAGCTCATAATGTATGGTATAACCGACACCTGAGCTATGAAAGGAACTTGATTTGTTGTTAACATAAGTTATAATCATAAATGATTGACAAAATTTACAAGTATTAGCATTAATTGAATAAGATGACTAATGTAATCATGTTAACAATCTATAATCTGATTGGAACCTCCTTTATGTGTGGTTTCCAATTGAACAATAAGAGTTTATACTATACTTGTTTGATATACCATTAGTGGAACCTCTAACCTTGACATTTGTTATTATAATTGTTTAATCTTTACTTTAATATTCTATCTCCAAGTTCTCATCATCATCATCATCATCATCTTCTTCTCTTTCTTTATTATTATTACTACTACTACTACTACTACTACTACTAGTATTAGTATTGTTGTTGTTGTTGTTGTTGTTCTTACTATTATTGTTGTTATTGTTATTATTATTGTTGTTGTATTGTTGTTATTTATAATTTATACAATAACCTCCTTGTGGTTCGACCCCGGTCTTGCTGGGTTATTTATTACTTCGACACTTCTGCACTTGAGAGAAGACATCAATCTTTTCGTTGTGTCAATTATGATAAGTTGTTGTCTTTTCTTGATCACGCTATGGAACACGAATTTCTAACATCTTCTACATGACAATTGATTGACCAACTATAATCTTTCGTTCCTGTAATTGATCCTTCCATGAGTCGCATAAATTGATCAACCAAGGAAAGCCATAAAAAGCTTAGATTGGATTTAAGCCTTCATTTGTGAATCTTTGTGTCTTTTGGTTTTATTATTGTGTTTTGTTATTACTTATATTTGTTTCACTGTGTTTCAGGTTTGTTAGTGTTTGTTATTTCAGGTGATATTTTCTATACTCTATCTTTCTATCTTTAAACATTGAGGATGATGTCTTGTTTTAGTTGGGAGGAGAGGGTAGTAGCTAAAAAAAAAAACTATGTTTTCTATTTCATAAAGGATGTGCAAAATGGTTGTTACTATGATGGTAGAGTAAGGAGAATCTTTTATGTCTCTTGAGACGCATCTTAGTAATCATTCGTAACAAGGTCTATCATAATACTTCTTGAAATATTCAGATTTACAAACTCTTGCATTATTATCACTTAAGTCTGCTCATATACTTAATTAACATGTATTCTTAAACCTTAATTTACACACACACACTTCAACATATGATTGTGGGTTGTATATTGGATTATTACTTATTTACGTTCTTTTGTTAAAGGTAACAACTAAGGGAAAGGGATAGTATATAATTAAAAAAACCAAAAAAAAGAGAAAGAAAAAAAAAGAAAGAAAGAAAAAGAAAAAAAATGATAAAATAAAAATATAGATAAGTTTGGTTTCGTAGCCTCCGTAACCTAAGCAATTAAGCTCGAAGGGGTGTCTTAACACCTAATACCCTAAAGTCAATTGACTTGGGAGCTATTGGCCCAACACTTGTTACATAGGTTGAGGAGAAAAGCTTAAGGGAATCAAACATTGCACTGTCTACATATCAGTATCTGCGACCCGAGTTACTAAGCTCGTAGGGGTGTCTTAACACCTAATGCCCTAGGACCAACTGCTCTGGGAGTCATTAGCTGAAAGCTCGTTACATTGGTTAAAGATGCATGGTGTTTTAAATTATATGTATAAAAAAAAAGACAGAAATAATAATCCCAACCCAAGGAAGTTAACCTTAAACATTAGAACAAAATTTTTGTTTTCTTCCAAGAAAACTCCCATAATTATGTGTTGATACATTGAGCACAAAAGAAAGGTTTATGAATATCTTGTTAAGAGGTATTGAGCAGGTATATAAATCTAACAAGAGTTTGTTTATCTGGATAGAGTAATGGAAGTTAAATAATGAATACCTTGCTTTGTAGAATTTACAAATTATTTTTCTATTTTAATGCTTTGATTACTAGAGACTAGTATTAAGCTAGTTGGGGGGTGTGATTAGTACTCAAAAGTACATTTTTATCATGGTTTTATATCATCATTTTGCACTTGAAGTATCAATAACTCCTTAACTAAAGTACGTTTTATAATAATCTATCTAATAATATAAGATACCTTTAATATATGGTAAATGTCCATTTTAAATACAGGCCTATCATATAAATGAAAGGATTGATTGATGACTTTAAGAACTTCAATTGCAAAGGCAAAGAGATGATCAAACTTAGAAAAGAGATGTCAGTGCAATCCAAAACTTCACAACCACCATTTCAAGCACATCATAATTTGCAGAATTCTCATGGATATGCACCTCCTTATGCTCCACCTCCTAGAAGAAATCTTTAGGAAACATTGCATGCATTCATTGAAAAGTAAGAGACAATTAACATCTGCTCTTATTTTCCAAGAGAAAGGTAAGTTTCCATCTCAACCACAACAAAATCCCAAGGGGCAATACAATGCAAATGCAAGTAGTTCTGGAAGCCAACACATGGATTAAGTCAAATCAGTCACTACTCTTCGCAGTGGTAAGGTTATTGAAAAACCCTCTCTTAAACCTTATGAGAAATTTTTGAATTAATCTATGAGGGTAAGGAAGAGGTTGAATCTAAAAATTGCAAAGAAATGACTAATTCCCCACCAGCACTTCCATTGCCTCAAGCCATGACTAAATGAAGGAAAGTCAATTACAACCCTGAAATTTTTAAAACTTTCAAACAGGTAAGAATCAATATACCTTGGCTGGATGCTATTAAACAGGTTCCTTCCTATGCTAAATTTTTAAAAGATCTATGCACTGTGAAGAGGAAATTGAATGTGAAAAAGAAAGCCTTTCTAGCCGAACAAGTAAGTGCTATTCTTCAGAACAATAATGCTTTGAAATATAAATACCCTGGTTGTCTTATGATTTCTTGCTTTATTGGGGAGCATAAAATTGAAAGAGCCTTACTTGATCTGAGTGCTAGTGTGAATTTACTTCCATATTCAGTTTTTCAGAGTCTCAATCTAGGTGAGTAAAAACCAACTTTTATATCTCTTTTACTTGTCGATAGATCTGTAAAAGTGCCTAGAGGAATAATTAAAGATGTGTTAGTACAAGTCGATAAATTCATTTATCTTGTGGATTTTGTTATCTTGGACACATAGCCTGTTGAAACATGTAATCCATTTCCTATTATTTTAGGATGTTTGTTTCTTGCAACTTCTAATGCATTAATTAATTGTAGGAACGGACTGATGAAACTATCATTTGGAAACATGACATTGGAGATGAATATTTTCAACATTTGCAAGCAACCTGGAGATGATAATGATTTATAAAAAGTAGATCATATTGATGAATTGGTTTATGATCAACTTGAATCTACTTTAAGTAAAAATGAGTTGGATGAATCTGAAAATTTTCAAATGATTTATTTTGAGGATGAAATCATGGATGAAAAATGCACCGAAAATATTGATGTGAATCTTTTATCAATAGTGATAACAAATTCGACATCTGACATCACACCAATCGATGATTAATTTCCTGACGAATCCTTACTTTCTCTTAATCCAATGCCTTGGTATGATAAAAATATCAATTTTCTTGCTTCAGGAGATTTGCTGATTGGAGTACCTAAGACAAAGAAAAGTTTTTGAACAAAGTGAAAAATTTTTATTGCGATTACCCTAACTTATTCATATATTATCCTGATCAAATATTTCAAATATTCATTCTTGATAATGAGGTAAGTAGTGTCATTAAACTTTATCATTCTGAAGCATGTGGAAGTTATTTCTCTTAAAAACAACAACTACAAAAATCTTTCAAAAATGGATTTTATTGGCCCACCATGTTCAAGGACACGCATGCATTCTGCGAAACTTGTGAAAATTGTCAAAAAGTTGATGCTGGTCAAAAAGTTTAGTTTTATAATTCTCATCTCTATGCATTCTCTAGAGAACTAAGATCAAGATGGAGCAATCCTTACAGGGCCTGTTGTATTGAGAATTCAATGAATGACAATGTTTTTAAGAAAAATGAACATCGTTTGAAAGCTTACTTTAATAATTTTCCTAGTGAAAACGAATCAACTAGTTTGAACGATCTTGTAGATAAAGGTTGATTATTTTATTTTTTTCTCAGATTGTTTTTGTGTTTTTTTTTTAGTGATTTTTGTTAGGTTCTCTTACTCGCTCAAATGACGGATAATGGTACTCCGTGACTTAAGTCGGTTCTTTCAGTTTCCCACAATAATTGATATTTGTGTAATTCTTTGAATCTTTCTTTCAATTCTCATTTGAAAATGGACATTAATCTTAAAAAATTGAAAAAGTATTTTCCCGCTTTACCTCAAAATGCGATTACAAAAATTTACCATGCTAGATGTGCAAGATTGAGATTGTTAATGAATCATGGAATTCTTGAAGATATTCGCTGGTTGATTGAAATAAAGGTCTGATTATCAGTTGAGTCCTCTAACTCTTTCATTTCACACATGCCTGGAACAAGTAAAAGCACTTTTGCAAAGAAACGTCGTGCAAAACGATTGAAAGTTTGTCATTGATGTGCTAGATGGACTTGTAATGCACAATGTCATTTTTTAGGAATGATATTTATAAACCGCGAAGATAAAATACAATTCATTAAGGATGGCCTGAGTAAGGAGTCTTTAAATAATGTTCTATTAACTCTTGAGACGCATCCTAGTGGAGATGTGTATCGTGCAATTCATGATTTATGGCCACTATTTCATAAAGAATATGATTGACTTAGTCTTAGGAATCTGACTAAAAAAGACCCTGTTTGCCAGTTTTTAAGAAAACTGGATGGGAAGCCTATCCCCGACCCATAAAGGGCATTTAAGTTGTTCTTGGACGTAAAACCACGGGAAGATGTGAGCCACAATCACAACTACCTATACATACACATGTTTTTTCAAAAGTAAACAAATAAATAAATAAAGAGAGAGAGAGAGAGAGACTCTAGTTAGCCTACATATAGGTGGTATGATTACCTTTCTAATTTCTTGTCTATAAAATCCTCTCTTTCTTCCTTTCATTTCTACTCAACCCATATATTCAACAAATACAGAAGTGTGTAGAAATGACAAGTTCCTTAGGTCATCATATAAGAAATATTTGTGTTTTTGGTGGATCTAGTCCTGGGAAAGAAAAGGAATTTTTAGAATCAGCAAATCATCTTGGTCAGGTGCTAGCTGAGAAAAAGATTCATTTAGTGTATGGGGGAGGCAGTCTTGGGTTAATAGGAGGTGTGTCAATAGCTGTATTTTTAGGAGGTAGTCAAGTTTTTGGGGTTATCCCCGAAGCTTTGGCACAAGGGGACATTATCGGAAAAACAATTGAAGAGGAACTACTAGTCTCCATAATGTCTGCTCAAATAACTGCAATGTTTAACCATGCTAATGTCTTCATTGTCTTACCAAGTGGTCTAGGCACATTGGAAGAGATCTTTCATATTTTCTCTTGGGCCCATCTGCACATTCACCATAAACTCATACGTTTGTTAAATGTTAATGGTTATTATGATAAGTTGTTGTCTTTTCTTGATCATGCTCTAGAACAGGAATTTGTAATATCTTCTACACGATAAATCATAATCTTTGCTACTACTGCTGAACAATTGATTGACCAACTACAATCTTTCATTCCTATAATTGATCCTTCCATGAGTCGCATAAATTGGTCAACTAAGGAAAGCTATAAAAAGCTTAGATTGCATTTGAGCCTCTATTTGTGAATCTTTGTGTCTTTTGGTTTTATTATTATGTTTTATTGTTTTTTATATTTGTTTCAGTGTATTTTAGGTTTGTTAGTTTTTTTTCTTTCAAGTAATATCTTATACACTTTATCTTTCTACCTTTAAACATTAAGGACAATGTCTCGTCTTAGTTGGGGGGGATGGTAGTAGCTAGAAAAAAAAACTAACTATGTTTTCTATTTCATAAAGCATGTGTAAAATTATTGTTACTATGATGGCAGAATAAGGAGAACTTTTTATGACTCTTGAGACGCATCTTAGTAATCATTCATAACAAGGTCTATCATAATATTTTTTGAAATATTCAGTTTTACAAACTCTCGCATTGTTATCACTTAATTCTGCTCATATACTTATTTAACATGTATACTTAAACCCTAATTTACACACACACGCACACACACTTTAAACATATAATTGTGGGTTGCATATTGGATTATTACATTATTTGTGTTTTTTTGTTAAAGTTAACAACTAAGAGAAAGGGATAGTATATAATTAAAAAAAAAACAAAACAAAAAAAATGAAAAAAAATGAAATGATGATAATAAAAATGTAGATAAGTTTGGTTTCGTAGCCTCCCTAACCTAAACAATTAATCCTGAAGGAGTGTTTTAACACCTAATACCCTAAAGTCAACTGACTTGGGAGCTATTGGCGCAACGCTTGTTAAATGGATTGAGGAGAAAAGTTTAAGGGAATCAAACATTGCATTATCTACATATCTGATGTAATCATATTATTCGATAGTTTCACCCATATCTACCTAATGTTTTATGCATGTTTTATATGTAAAATGCCTTGATATTCTTTGTTTTATGTTTTGAAGGCACTTTTGGATGAAAAATGCAAAAAGGAGTAAATTAGAGATAATTAATAGATTTGATGTTCAGTCGATGTTTTGTGCAGAGCGTGAGTTCTAGAGATCGAAATGAAGTGATTCTAGTGGCACTAAAAATATAACTTCCATACCTTTCTGGAAATGTAATGCAAGAAAAATAAAAAGAGAAAGATCATGAAAATCACATCCTTCAAAGTCAAGTCTCATATTCTGCCACTGTTGACCTTTGTCTATTCAAAATTCAATATCTGGAGCTATAGAACTCAAATTTATGTAAACTTAATTGTTTTAGATTCTTGACTCAAAGGTTGGTAAACACTCCAAATTTTAGCCAAAAACAATGTTAGGTGAGGGAGATATGATTTTTCAAATATGACAACTGAATTCTACCAGCAATCAGGTTTTGTGAAGAAATTAGTCTAAATTATGTTTCAAAGCTTCTAAACCGTCATCAAAATTTTTATATTAGCAATTTAGCTCCTCTAAGTCAGAGTTTGAAGATTTCATGCAAGGATATTTCTCTATTTTAGGGAAAATAGTTATTGAAGTACTTAAATGTCAATTGTCAACTTAAGAGAGGACTACTTTGTAAATTAAGAACTAGGGTTTCTTAGCATATAAAAAGAAAGAGAGAGACGAGAGAAGGGGGGCAGCAGCTAGAAGTTAAGAAATACAAATTCTCTCCTCTACAAACCCAAAAAAAAATAATCATGCTCTCTTCATTCTTTAAGAGTAATTGTTCAATAGTTATGCAAGGCTAAGTTCTTTTCTTGGTTACAAAGACACAATAAACCTTCGGATTTTAAGAACCGTGAGATTTATTCTTCCTTTTATTTTTAGTTTATAGTATGAATTAGTATGATTGTTTTCCTATGCATATTTTCTATGATTATTGTTAATAATTGTTAGAGCGGAACTCTAAGTTATTATTGTTAACAATTTATTGCTAAGTTTGATATCAAAATCGGAGTTGTGATGTATGAACTTGTGAAGCAACTAAGTTTGATAATTGTGGCGGAACTACTTTATTAAACTTAGGAAGAACACTCAAATATCTAGTTCTTAGGGCTACCATTGAACTAAATCATTAATGCTGACATTGTGATTGTTTGTTGGTTAGGGTTAGTTATATGGCGGATCTGTTAATTGACCAACATTAAGAAAAAATAAAAATTCAGAATATAAATTGTAGTTTTTTTTCAAGGATCGGTTCTAATTTTTATTGGTGGATGTGTGCTTGCAACCAAGCTTTGTTTTCTTGATAAATTTTGATTTCAATTGATTTTGTTCGCTAGTTTAATTTCTTCCATAGTTTAGATCATTACAAATCAAAACCTCCCAATTACATAACGTATAGTATAAAAATCTAAACTAAATCTTCCTTGTGGGATCGACCCCTTGCTTGCTCTATACTATCTTATGTGTTGTGTTTTAAGCTAAGGTAATTAATTTGTGCGACCACGACATCGCAACAAATTTTAGCGCCATTGCTGGAGAAGTAATTTTAGTTGATTCTTGTGCTTGTACTGTTATTTTTAGTTGCTGTGATTTTTTATTTATATTTTTGAAAAAAAAAGAGAAATAAAATTTTTGTTTGTGGTGGTGGTACTGTTCAAAATAGAATTGTTTGTGGAATTAGGTTTTGGCTTCTCCTAAAGGAAAATGACGTTCTGAACAAGACTAGTAATATTACTAGCCTCACCCTATTGTGGCCAAATTCCACTGTTTTCTAAGGTTTTAAGGCAGTTTTAGTTTTCTAACGTTGTATTTTTGTACAATTTACATTGTTTTCGATCTTTTGTGTGGTTGATTTCTTTTGAGTTTTCTTGATGATTTATGCTAGCAACATGTTATACTAATCAAAGTCAAGTGCAGTTGGATCTTGAAATAGACAAAACTTTACGCAGGTTATGAAAGGAAGCTCGTCTCAACACCATGGCTATTACACGACAACAAACACTCAAGGAGCTTGCTGCTCCTAACATGGAAAATCAGCCACTATGCATAAACATCGACAATAATGTAAACTTTGAGCTCAAATCTGGTTTTATACATTTGTTACCAATATTTAATGGTCTTGCAAGAGAAGATCCTCATACTCATCTCAAGGAGTTCCATATGGTTTGTGTTGGCATGAAACTTAATGGAGTTGATGAAGAACAAGTTAAGTTGAAAGCTTTCCCTTTCTCTTTAAAAGGGGCAGCAAAGGCATGGCTTTTCTCTATTCTCCCAAGATCTATTGGAACTTGGAATGCCATGAAGAAGATTTTCCTTGAGAAGTATTTTCTAGCATCTCGAGTTGCCAACATAAGGAAAGAAATATTTGGGATTCGGCAATCTCATGGAGAGAGACTCTCCGAGTATTGGGAAAGATTTAAGCAACTATG
Organism: Populus ilicifolia; assembly: GCA_015708895.1. NCBI lineage: Eukaryota > Viridiplantae > Streptophyta > Magnoliopsida > Malpighiales > Salicaceae > Populus > Populus ilicifolia. The sequence continues at coordinate 92,634 of SRLM01000624.1, read as the reverse complement.
CATTCAATGCCCTCATTATCAAATACTCGATCAGCTGCTCATTCAATATTTCTATGAAGGATTGATGCTTATTGATCGTAGTATCATTGATGCTGCAAGTGGAGGCGTATTGGTGGATAAGACACCCGAGGTTGCACACCAATTGATCTCAAACATGGCAGCTAACTCAAAACAGTTTGGCACTCGTGGAGACTTCTCTAACAAACGAGTAAATAAAGTAAGTATTTCTAACCTTGAAAATAAAGTTAATGATCTTATTTCTCTTGTACGTTTTTTGGCTTCTGAAAATGTGCAACAGGTGAAAGTTTGTAGCATATGCTCCATACAAGGACATACTTCGGATATGTGCCCAACAATGTAAGAAGACTATATTGAACAAGCTCAACAAGGCAATCAAGGCCGACAGTTCCATCCCCATGGATTTCAGCCTCAACAGAATTATCAAGCAAGATAACCCCCTCCATTCACAAACTCTAATGTTACGGGGTCGTCATCCAATGATGATCTTCGTGAGATGATGAAAACTTTGGCTTCTAATACTGTTACCTTGCAACAAAATGTTATGTCTTTTCAACAGGAAACAAGGTCAAGTATTCAGAACTTAGAGAAGCAAATAGGGCAAGTAGCTTCAAGTATAGGGAAATTGGAGGCACAAATGAATGGAAAATTGCCCTCCCAAGCATTGAATCCAAAAGAGAATGTTAGTGCGATCATGCTGAGAAGTGAAAAAGAACTTGAAGAGAAAAGGTCAAAACAAATTGAGATGGAGGAAGAAAAAGAGATATAAACTGAATTGAGTACAAAGAAGGAACATCATCCTCCTCCATAAACTAAAACATCGACCAACACTCCAAAGGTAGCTCCTCACTCAATGAATTCTAGTTTTAAAGCAATTCCACCCTTTCCTATGAGTTCTTTTAGGTCAAGGAAAGAGGACAAAGAAAAAGAGATTTGAGAGGTTTTCAAGAAAATAGAACTCAACATTCCTCTACTTGATGCTATCAAGCAAATTCCCAAGTATGCCAAATTTTTAAAGGAGTTGTGTACTACCAAAAGAGCTTTCAAATTGAAAGGTCATGAAATGGTAAGTATGAATGAAGTTATGTCTGCTGTTGTTCAAGACGGCCATTGGATGGACTTTAGCTGACATCAAGGGCATTAGTCCCTCAATGTGTATGCATCACATACTATTGGAGGACAACGCTAAACCAACAAGGGAAATGCAAATGAGGTTGAACCCACCTATGATAAAGGTAGTGAAAGCTGAAATTTTAAAACTGTTACATACAGGAGTCATTTACCCCATCACTGACAGTAAATGGGTGGCGCAATCCATGTGGTGCCTAAAAAGACCGGAATCACATTGGTGAAAAAGAAAAATGATGAGCTCATTCCTACTTGTATCTCGAGTGGATGGAGAATGTGTGTTGATTACAGAAAGCTCAATCTTTCTACACGCAAATATCATTTCCCATTACCACTCATAGATCAAATGCTTGAACGCCTAGTAGGTAAGTCTTTTTATTGCTTTCTTGATGGATATAGTGGATACAATCAGATTGTTATTAATCCCGAGGATCAAGAAAAAACTACATTTACATGTCCATTTGGTACATATGCATATAGGAGAATGCCTTTTGGTCTTTGTAATGCTCCTGCAACTTTTCAAAGATGCATGATGAGTATTTTTTTTTACTATGTTGAAAGAATAATTGAGGTTTTTATAGATGATTTCACAGTGTATGGTGATTCTTTTGATAAATGTCTAGAAAATTTATCTTTGATCCTAAAAAGGTGCATTGAAACAAACCTTGTGTTGAACTATGAAAAGTGTTATTTTATGGTAGAACAAGGAATAGTTCTTGGGCATGTTGTGTCTTCACATGGATTACAAGTTGATAAAGCTAAGATAGATGTTATTTCATCATTACCTTACCCCTCATGCGTGAGGGAAGTTCATTCTTTTCTAGGCCATGCAAGTTTCTATCGACGCTTTATCAAAGATTTCTCAAAGATTACAGCACTCTTGTGCAGACTATTAGCCAAAGAAGTGGATTTTGTGTTTGATCAAGCTTGTAAAAATGCTCATGATGAGCTTAAAAGATGTATCACATCTGCCCCTATCATCCAACCACCAAATTGGGATGAACCTTTCGAGATAATATGTGATGCAAGTGACTATACGGTAGGCGCTGTGCTTGGGCAAAGAATTGGGAAGAATTTGCATGTTATCGCCTACGTTTCTCACATGTTGGATGGAGCACAATGCAATTACCATACAACTGAAAAGGAACTTTTTGCAGTGGTGTTTTGCTCTTGAAAAATTCAGGTCATATCTACTTGGTACAAAAGTCATTATTTTTACTGATCATGTAGCTCTCAGGTATCTTTTGAAGAAGAAAGAGTCCAAACCAAGATTGATTAGGTGGATCTTGCTTTTACAAGAATTTGATCTTGCGATCAAAGACAAAACAGGTGTCGAAAACCATGTGGTTGATCACTTCAGTCGACTAAGGACCGAGGATATTCCAACCGAAATAATAAGAGAAACATTTCCTTATGAACAATTGTATGTCCTACATTCCTCTACAAGACCATGGTATGCTGATTTGGTGAACTATTTAGTCACCAAAGAATTCCCTTCAGGTTTGTCTACATCCTAAAAGAACAAGTTATGAGCTAGTGCTAAATATTATTTTTGGGACACTCCTTACTTGTGGAAATTTTGTGTGGATCAAGTAGTAAGGAGATTTATACCACAGGATGAATTTCATTCCATTCTCACTTTTTTTCATTCTCATTTTTGTGGTGGACATTTTGGAGCAAAAAGAACGGCCTATAAAGTACTTGAAAGTGATTTCTGTTGGCCTTTTATTTTTAAAAATACATATCACTTCTGCAAATCATGTGAAAAATGCCAAAGAACAGGTAATATCACTCATAAAAATCAAATGCCTTTAACAAATATTCTTGTAAGTGAAATTTTTTATGTTTTGGGTATTGACTTTATAGGTCCATGTCCTTCTTCTTTAGGAAATCTTTATATTCTTCTTGCTATTAATTATGTGTCCAAATGGATTGAGGCAAAAGCCACACGAACTAACGATCCTAAAGTTGTTTTAGATTTTGTCAAGACTCATATATTTGATAGGTTTGGCATCCTAAAGCTATCATTAGTGATCGTGGCACTCATTTTTGCAATCGTTCCATGGAAACATTACTGCAAATATCATGTGACTTATCAAGCTTCCACAGCATATCATCCACAAATGAATGGTCAAGCTGAAATTTTCAATCGAGAAATCAAGTTCATTTTGGAGAAAACAGTGCAACCTAACCAACGAGATTGGAGTCTACGCCTTGGAGATGCACTTTGGGCTTATAGGACTGCTTATAAATCACCTATAGGAATGTCACCTTATAGAATGATTTATGGGAAAACATGTCATCTACCGGTGGAGCTTGAACACAAAGCTTTTTGGGTATGGTAAATATTCATTTTAAATGCAGGCCTATTATATAAATGAAAGGATTGATTGATGAATTTAAGAACTAAAATTAAAAGGACAAAGAGATGGCCAAACTTAGAAAAGAAATGTCAGTGCAGTCCAAACTGGAACAATGTTCAATAATTGGATTCTATCTAGAATTGTAGATATCAAATTTAGGTCTACTTTTTATGGATGGAAAGGTAAGATATAGGTCTACAACTTTCATAAGCACAAGATCTAAAAAGGTCATTTTCGAGTTCAAATTGGAGCAACAATAAAGAAGTCCGAATATGTCCTCCAGCCCGAGCATTGCTCAGTATTTTGGCCATATCTGGAGTTCTAGAAGTCGAAACGATCTGAATTGTTTACATAAAAAAGCTGAGATAATTTCCTACAACTTTTATTTTTTTTCAAGTGGTTCCAATTTTGACGTTATCAATGATGTTTTGGGCAGACAAGAGAAGATAAGGATTGTCACCAAGTCAAGAGTTGCCTATCTACTCATCAATTAGTCATCAAATCAATAGTTTCTAATTTTGGCCTATAAAAGAAGGCATTTGTCATGCATTTAAGCATCGTGGTGTCGAAATCAAGATCATACTCTTGGTTTCTCTCTTTGTATTTTTTGTAATGTTTATGCTTTGTTTTCATTAATATCAAGTTTATGCCTTTCATTTCCTTTCCTTTACTTAGTTAACTTTTATCTTATTTATGTTCTTATTTTGTTTATCTATTTTTTCTTCTTTTATTATGTCTAGCTAAGTTTATTATGTCAAGATGAAAAGGTTACACTAATGGTGTAAAAATTAGTATAAACTTAATATGGACTGTAATGTTTGATACTAACATGTTTTATATTTGTTATCTTGTTCACTCTTTAATACTTTACTTGTTAAATGACTAATCTTGATTTATGTTGTATAACACTTGATACAACAAATGCTTGACAATTTCATAAACCATATTGTATGGTATAACCGACACCTGAGCTATGAAAGGAACTTGATTTGTTGTTAACATAAGTTATAATCATGAATGCTTGATGAAATTTACAAGTATTAGCATTAATTGAATAAGATGACAAATGTAATCATGTTAACAATCTATAATCTGATTGGAACTTTCTTTGTGTATGGTTTCCACTTGAATAATAAGACTTTATACCATGCTTGTTTGACATACCATTAGTGGATCCTCTAACCTTAACATTTATTGTTATCGTTGTTAAATCTTTATGTTAATAGTCCATCTCAAAGTTCTTATTTTTTTTCTTTTTTTTTTATTATTATTACTACTACTACTACTACTACTACTACTATTAGTATTATTATTGCTACTATTATTATTGTTGTTGTTATTGTTACTATTGTTGTTTATAATTTGTACAATTAAACTCCTTGTGGTTCGACCCCTGTCTTGCTGGGTTATTTATTACTTCGACACTCCTACACTTGAGAAAAGACATCAATCTTTTAGTCATGTCAATAAACCATTTACAAACTGTTGTTATTAAGATGGCAGAGTAAGAAGAAATTTTATTGACTCTTGAGATGTATCTTAGTTAATATTTTTCAATGTTTATTTACAATAGTCATATCAAGATCTATCATAAAACTTCTTGAAATATTTAGATTTACAAACTCTCGTATTGTTATCACTTCATTCTGCTCATATTCTCATTTAACATGTATTCTTAAATCTTAATTTTTATACACATACTTTAACATATGATTGTGGGTTGCACATTGGATTATTACATTATTTATATTATTTTGTTAAAAGTAAGAACTAAAGGAAACGGATAGTATATAATTTGCAAACAAAAAAACATATGATGATAATAAAAATGTAAATAAGTTTGGTTTTGTAGCCTCATTAACCTAAACAATTAAGCCTGAATGGGTGTTTTAACACCTAATACCCTAAAGTCAACTGACTTGGGTATTATTGGCCTAATGCTTGTTACATGGGTTAAGGAGAAAAGTTTAAGGAAATCAAACATTTTACTATTTATATATGAGTATTTGCAACCTAAGTTACTAAGTTCATAGGAGTGTCTCATCACCTAATGCCCTAGACCAACTGGTTTGGGAGTCATTAGTTAAAAGCTCGTTATATAGGTTAAAGATACATCGTGTTTTAAGTTATATGCATATTTATCAAAAAAATAGTAATAATCTCAACATAAGGAAGTTAACTTTAAATATTAAAATAAAAATTTTATTTGCTTCCAAAAAAAGCCTCATAACTATATGTTAATATATTGAGTATAAAAGAAAGGTTTATTAATATCTTGTTTAAGAGGTATTAAGCAGATATATAAATGTAATAAGAGTTTGTTTATCAGGATAAATTAATAGAAGTTGAATGATGAATACCTTACTTTATGGAATTCGTAATTGGTTTTTTCATTTTAACACTTTAATTACTAGGGGTTAGTAATAAGCTAGTTAGAGGGGTGATTAGTACTTAAAAGTGCATTTTTATCAAGGTTTTATATCATTATTTTACACTTGAAGTATCAATAACTCCTTAACTAAAGCATATTTTATAATAACATATCTAATAATATAAGATAAATTTAATTTGTGGTAAATTTTCATCTTAAATACATGCCTATCATATAAATGAAAAAACTAATTGATGAGATTAAGTATTGAAATTCAAATGACAAAAAGATGACTAAACTTGGAAAAGAAATGCTGGTGTAGTCAAACTAGAACACTATTTTATAATTGGGTCATTTTTAGAGCGGTAGATCTCAGATTTAGGTCTATTTTATATGTATAGAAAGGTAAAACATGGGCCTACAACTTTTATGTGGAGGTTTGTTTTAAAAGGTCATTTGCAAGTCCAGATGCAGTAATAAAAAAGTCTAAATATGTCTTACAGCCTAGTCATTGTTCAATGTTCAACCCATATCTAGAGTTCTAGAAGTTCAAATAACCTCCATTTTTTCTGAAAAGTTAAGACAATTTTCTACAACTTTTATATGGAGGTCTAGTTCAAATTCTAACGTTATTAATAACATTTTGGGCAAAAAAAAAAGAAGATAAAGATTGTCACCAAGTTAAGAGTTGGCCACTCACTTATCAACTAATGATCAAATCAATAGTTTCTAATTTTGGCCTATAAAAGGAGGCATTTGCCATGCATTTAGGCATTTTGTTTTCCAAATCAAGATCATGCTCTTGCTTTCTCTCTTTGTATTTTTGTAATGTTTAAGTTTTGTTTTCATTAATATCTTGTTTATGCATTTTATTTCATTTCCTTTACTTAGCTAAATTTTTATTTTATTTATATTCTTATCTTGTTTATTTATGTTTCTCTCTTTCATTATATTTAGCTAAATTTATTATGATAAAGTGAAAAGGTTACACTAGTGATGTAAGAATAAGTATAGTATAAATTTAACATGGACTTCAATGTTTGATACGAGTATCTTTTGTATTTGTTATCTTGTTCACTCTTAATACTTTGCTTGTTAAATAGTTAATTTACATTTATATTATATAACACTTGGCACACAAATATTTAGCACTTTTATAGCTCAACCGTATGGTATAACCTACACTTGTGCTATGAAATGAAGTTTATTTATTGTTAACATAAGTTATAATCAAAAGAATGTGAACCAAATTTGATAGATAAAAATTTCAACAAAAAAAATGATAAGAAAAAAACAAATAAAAATTATAAAAATACGGTCCAAAGTTAATATAAAAATTAAATTTTAAAGATGAGATTGAAAAATAAATATTCAAAACAATATATATATATATAGCAATCAAAATTTTGAGGATCAAATTTGATATAATAAGCAAATAATATGACATTTCTAAAATTTTCACAACTTCTAGAAAGTGTTTTTCGCTCAAATGTTTTAGGAAAACATTTTCTTGAAAACCAAGCTAAATTTTTCTTTGACTTGAAAGTATCTTCTATTGACCAACTTTTCTAATAACAAACAAATACAGAAAAATTTATAAAGTAGTTTTCCAAAAACTGCTCTTCAGGAAACAAACACATTCTAATTGTGCGAATTGCAAAATAATACCCTTTTTAAAAACCTTAAGGAATATAAGAGAAAATATATCTTGTTATGAGAAACTAATCAAAATCAAACAAGAAACAACTGAAGAGGGTATAAATTAAAGGCCAAAAGGGAAGAAGAATAACCCAAGTTGGTCAAAGATAAACATACCCTAAGAAATAATGATGATTTGTACTCGAACTAGCATTACTTATCATGCAAAAAAACAATGATTAAATGGAAAAAAGGAAAGAAAGGAAATAATTAAAAGGAGAAAAAGGATGGAAGAGCAATTCATTAACTACACTATCCAAAAATAAATTGTAATGATAAAGAAACCAAGATAAAAAAGAGAAGAAAAAATAAAAAAGGCTTGGAAAAAAAGAATAGTAGCTGAACAAAGCAACAACATAATTGAAATAAGTTAGAAGTTAGAGATTTAATGAATGAACAACCTCTCCAAATACCAAAAAAAAAGAATACTACATTTGTAAAATACAAAATCAAATGAGCCCCACTAGGAAAAAAAACTACTAAAACTAGTATTTATAAATTACCTTTTCTTAAACATCGACACCAAATAAAACCAAAGATGCTAATAAGCAGTGCACATGAGTCAAGATCCTTTTGACCCATAATTGAAATCAAGCCTACAAATACTTGGGTTAAAAGTTAGCCTAAAAGTAAAACCGAAGTAAACTAACGTGCTTAATTTTAATGTTTCATTCATACCTTGTATCCATCATTTCATGCTTGATTCTCTTGATTTGGCTAGTATTAGTTTATTCATTATGTTTTAGTTTATTTAATGTAAGAGTTAATAAAATAGTGATAATAAGATTATTAAATATGTAAAATTCAACAAAGATTTAGTCTTACTAAAAGAGGGGATGTTTCTAAATTTTTCAATTATATTTCAATATTTTAGATATAAATCATGATACTGATATCTAGATCATATGATTCTTATGACTATAGAAAGATTATTGATAAATCAACATGCATTATTCTTGAGGAATTTTTAGTGCAAATGATAATTAATTGTTGATGGAAAGGTACCATAATAGCTAGTTGTCTATTTATTTGAAAAAATGAAATGGAAGAGAAGTATTTAAGGGAAATTCTACAATAAAAAGAAAAGGAGGGAAAGACTTTAAGGTATTAAATAATCTAATGGAAACATTTATTAGAGAAAATTAAGGAATTCAAAAAATATCATAAAGGTTTTTCATTCTTTTTATTATGTTTAAATTACATAATTTGTTTTTTTCATTTACTTTAAGCATGAAATAATTATTTTTTCTAAAGCTACGATGTAAATTAATTTTTCAATGATATTTTAAGTTTAAATATTGTATATCATATATTCTGTTAATTTAATATGTTATGTAGTCAATCAGTTGGTTACTTGTGATATTATTATATTTATGTAAATATATATTTATTATTAGTAAATACTTAATTTATCCATAATATTCATATAATATTAGATTAATGAATCTAGAGTAAAGATAAAGTCCACGAGAAAAAAATATTTTGCAAAAAAAAAATTATAAAGTTATTATAATTATAAAATTCATATTATATCAAAGCATTGTTCCTAAAATATTCTTTATTGATGCTCTTTTAAATACTAAACATTTATTAAAGTCGTTGAGACTAATATATATTATGTTCTTTCTTTTATAAAAGGAAACAATTATTTTTATAGTTAAGGTATAAGAGATATATATGACTAATATGTAAGTGTTTGTCATAAGATATGTACATTAAACTAACCCGTATGAGAATTTCATATGAAAATAACACTTATGTCTATGGAAAGTTTTACATGATGATTGTGTAAGTGATCTTTATATTTGAGATTACTAAGTTATCCTTACATAAACAATATTATATTTTGATCTTATTACATGTTATCTTAATTGAGGTAATAAAGGGATAGATATTGAGTATAATATGAATTATATAAAGGTATTTGAGTGATCAAGAAAAGATCTATCTCCCTAGATGAATTAGAGAAAATGTTTCATCTATTTTCAAATAGTATTGGTTGAGAAATTATTGGCCAAGGTAGAATGATATTTGAAAAGAGTTTTAAATCTTATTAAACCAGTCAATAACTATCATGTAAAGAACAAAAATGATTTAACATGTCATAAATGCTTCATGCTTTAAGTTAAATTGGAAAATTATTGATGAAAAAATATTAATTACACTAAGAAACCTATCACTAAAAGGTTAAATTAAATCAATAATGACTTTTCTAATATTTGAGGAATCACTACACGTTGTTAAAGGATGCATCTAATCTTTAAAAATAAATTAATTAATTATTAAATTATTTAATAAATTAAATTATTTAATTCTATTTTATTAGAATAATAATTTATATTTGGGCCAAAATATGATGAATCTAATGAGTTACACATATTAAGAATCATTATATTTAAATTAAATTAGGATGATTTCATTATGTATAACTTGATTAAAATATATTTTAGAAATTAAAGACTAAAATATAATTAGTACATGGATTATATTCCCAGACCTAGAAAAATCAAGTAAGAATTAAATTGAGTTAATTTAAAAAATTCTCTTGAATAAATATATGAATATTATTCGAATTAAGTTAATTTCAAAAATTCTGTTGAATAAATATATGAATATTATTTAAGGAAAAAAATTGATATTTAATGTATAGGATTTTTTAGATTTTCCTATAAATAATAAGTTATGACTCTTATTTTAGAATTGTTTGTTAAAAAAAAAACTATGCAAGTTACAAAATAAAGAGTTAGCACTTTAATCATAAGAACTTTTCCCTTCTAAATAAGGGTTTAGAAGATTTCTCATTAGTGATTTATGTAGATTATCATTGGAAGCTGGACAATTGAACAACTTGTGATTTACGATAACCCAGTCTTAAAGAATTATTTAAACTCGAAGAAAATCAATTCTTTAGGTAATAACCCCTAAGCAACTCTAGATTTATCTAATAGGATAATAGGGACTACTAAATACTTTTATTTTATTATTTTCATAGCGTGTATGATATTTGTGAACTCAACTGTGGTATTAAATTCATCATTGGACAATTAGGATTGTTGTTTACATGTTTTAATTATTATGGATGTTAATTTTGAATTAATTTTATGTGCAAAATTATTTTTTTTAAATTATTTTTTTTCTTGTATTTTTTTAAAGGATGTTCTCTATTGTTCCAGTTGAAAGATTTGATCAGATTTCTTGAATCTAGGTGAAATCTTAAAAAAAACAAAAAAAATGGTTACAATAGCCATCAACAATAATATCATTATGGCTAGCATGCCTGGTTTTGCTAAGTACACATTCAATTGCCACTAGTAAAAGGCCATGTTAGCATTAGAATAGAATAGGGTAGCATAAGGGCTACTGCCCTGCATTGCCACTAGGTGTGGCAACAACAACTATACTGACATGGATAATCTATACTAGCAACAACAAGTACAACAACAAGAAGAAGAATAAAGGATAAAATTTACAAATCTAGCCTTATAGTCTTTTTTAGGGTTTTTGAGGAATAGAATTATGATTCTTTACTTGCAACTTATATCTAATTACTTTTAGGTATATTTAGGGTTGAAATTATAAATTTAGCCCTTCATATATAAAATAATGATTTTATATTAAATTTGGAACCCTAAATTAAATTAATTATAGAATTAATTGTCCTAATTAGTTTAGGATTAATTAAAATGTTTAATTCAAAATATTTGAGTTTTTTCATATCCTAATAGGATTATAATTTATTTAAAGGGTATAATTAAATAATATTTAGAAAAAATATTTTTTCTAAAGTCATAAGAGTTTTTAAGAGAAAAATATTTTATTTAATTAATCCTAAAATAGTTTAGGATATTAATAAGAATTTCAATGTGATTAATTTTCTTATTAAATTTTGAAAAAAAAAATGTTTTTCATGGAATTTATGCTGAATAAAATTTGTTTTGTTTAGAAAATTATCAAATTAGATTTGATTGAATATTTCTAAAGGTTAGAAATATTATTTTATAGTAGCATATAAAGAAAATAATTAAAATTAAAGCATGCAATGTAATTTATTATGATATTAAAATATTTTTATGCATGATGGATGATTATAGATACTAAAGACTAATATGATTGTGTTTTTATTCGATAGTTGAATGGTTTTGTCATGGATCATTAGTTAAGTGTTGAGTTGGTCTTGCATTCATTACCCCTTATCTTTTCACAATACGTTGTTAACTATTAAATGAATAAATTGGATAGTACATTATCATAATTGCTTAATATGATTAAGACTAATGGAGGGGCTTTTAAGAAGGAAAAAAAAACCATATTCTTTTAGTTTGGTTTTCTTAAATGTTTAAGAAAAAAGATAAAAAGAATAAGCACGTGTTTCTAAAGCAAACAAATCAGCTACAAGAATTAAGAATCATAAGGACACTTATTATCATTGTGACAAGAAAGGATATTAAGGGAAGATTTGCAAGGAATACCTTATAGCCATGAAGGCTAGGAAACTTAAATGAAGCTTTTACTTCAAGTATATTTATAATTGAAAACTAAGCTTTTGCTTCAAATATATTTATAATTGAAAACTATCTTATTACTTTGCATTACAATTCTTAAATATTGGATACTAAATGTGGTTTTCACATTTGTAATTGTACGTAAGAACTAAAAAAAAAAATAGGAGATTAGTTAAAAAAGCAAAGTGTACCTACAACTCAATAATGAAGCAAAGGTTATTGCATTAGCTATAAAAACTAGTTATGCATTAGCTGTAAGAACTAGTTATCTTGTTTTGTCTAATGGGCTAATAATAAAACTTTATAATTGTTATTTTGTTCTAGTATTTTAAGATATTGTTTCCATTTTATTTTGTATTAAATAGAACATTAAAGACAATTATTGTTATTTTATAATAACAATGTTTTTATGGATTCAATATTATATGAATAATTTATATATACCTGAATTTAAAATGTCTAAATTCAATATAAAAGGTAATAAAATTGAAATACAAATTGGAATATGTATTAAAAAAAAGTTTGATTGGGTCAGGTAGTTAATATGACCAAATAGTGAAAGGATTATATAAAAAAAATTGAGATACTCTACACTTTTTAGAATACTATATGCAGATGAAATATATTCTCAATCTCTATAAATTTGATAGGACATGTCATGTATCAATGAGATAAGGACCTCTCATGAAAATTATGAATGATATGTTGCCTATAATTGATAAGTCTACCAAATACTTGGAAATAATATACGATATTTATTTCAAGACATAACTTGAAGTTATGTACTTTATGTACTAACCAATTTTGTAAGTTGGTTGATCCACCTAAAGGGTTAAAACCCAATGGATCTAAATGTGTAACAATCCCAACTTTCAGAACAACCACATGCATTCTTTAAAAATAAAAATTATCCCTACTAACCTATTTCCATCCATAATTTTATATTTTAATTTCATAACCAATAAACCTCTACCAAAATATACTTTAATTCACCCATTTAAAAAAAACTTAAAAACAAATTAAATTAACTATTAAGAGAATTTATATCCTCTTGTTCAAAGAAAAGATGAAGAAAAACTTGGAAATACGCATTTTTATTCCCCTCCAATTTTCTTTTCCTAAATTGTCTCCTTTCTCTAACCAATCTCTACCAATCTCTAGGTTTTCTTAAGTTTTTCTTTTTAACTCTCCCTCTTAACACTCTTAGATTTCTCAATCTAGCTTTCCTTTGAGTTAAGATGATAAATTTGCAAGATTTTACTTACTCTTTTTTTTTCCTTGGTCGACGAACACTGTTGATTTCTATATATTTCTTCTCTATTTATAGCTAAAGTTTCCATATTTACATTTTGTCCCCTCTCACTTTCTTTATTTGCATATTAGTCTTTCGTGTTTACTAAATTCCCACATTAAACCATTATATTTTCTCTTATTTTTTACTTGAACCCCACCATTTATTTTACTTATACATTGGCTTGAATATTTCTCTTATTTATACATTTACCCATATATTCCTTCTCTTTACTAAACTTCTTACTTTTTTATTATTGTTTTCAATTTTATCCTTAATCAACTAAACACTTAATTAATTCAATTAATTTATTCAATTGAACCCTTCCACTCATCAATTACATTTTGAATACTTATTGATGACAATATTTTTTAATTCAAGGGTTTTCATTCTCCCCTCCAATAAAAAATTTTATCCTCAAAATTTAAAATTGAATACCTGAGCTCAAAAAAGCTCAAAGTACTTTCCCCTCATCGTCGTCTTTTCTCTCACGTTTCTTTCTCAAATTAGGAACTCCTCTATAATACCTTGACCAAAGGAATCTTCTTATCCATGAGCCTTACTTCACTTCAATCCAAAATCTTTATAGGTTTTACTTCCAAAGTCAAATCGACCTTTGAAGGAGTCTATGGTAGCTTTTGAGACAAGTTTATCTCCACTATATAAAACACTTTATAAATCTTGGCTAAGTGCAAGCGCAAAGCCAATTAATAAGCCATAAGTATAATTCTTTTCATAACTTTTATAAGGCTCAATGTACCTCGACATTAATTTTTTCTTCATACCAAACCTAAGCATGTGCTTTTATGGAGCATCTTTCAAATACACCTGATCTCCTATGTTAAATCAGAAGGTCTCATCTACCTGTTAGTATAACATTTATGCTTGTCTTGGGCTACTTTCATACGATCTTTTATAATCTTAAACTTTTTTGAAGTAACCTAGACAAATCTGGACCCAATCAACCTCCGATCACCCATTTATTCCTAACATAAATGAGTTCAAAAACTCCACCATAAAAAGCTTCATACGGAGTCATTCCTATAATAGCTTGATAAATATTATTGTTGTTGAACTCCACGAATGGTAAGTGATCCTTTCATTTACCATCAAACTCCAGTATGCATGCTTTTAATAAATCCTTTAGGATCTAGATTGTTCTCTCAAATTATCGATCATTCCAAGGATAAAAAGTTGCACTCCTACTCAATCTTGGCCACAACTAAGAAGTAAACCAAGGATCCTAATTCAAAACTATTAATACGGGTACTCTATGCAATCTCACTACTTTATTTACATATAGCTTGACTAATTTATCAATGAAGTATGTTATTTTCATAGGTAAGAAGAGGGAAAGTTTAGTCAATCTATTTATTATAACCCATATAGCATCATTATCTTTTTTCCCTCTAAGCAAACCAAACACATAATCCATAATAATGTCTTCTCATTTCCATTGTGGTATCAACAATAGCTACAAGGGCTTAATTAACTTCTGATATTCTACTTTTAGTTGTTGGCAAGTAGCATAACCAATTATATATTTAGCTATTTATTTATTCATATTTGGATACTAATAAAACTCCTTCAGGTCTTTATACATCTTAATGTTGTCAAGGTACATATTGAGGCTCATCTCATAAGCCTTTTTCAACAAATCATCTCTCAAAACCTCTTTCCCTAATAAATCCATCCTTTTTTTCATTATAACCATTCCATCATCTAAAACATAAAAGGGAGTTTCTACTCTTAATTCAATCTTGTCTCTGATCTTACTTGTCTCAATATCTTTTTATTGAGCTTCTAGTACCTTCTTCTAAAATACTAATTTCACTCTTAATTAAGCCAACAAAGAACCTTCAGGTCTAAAGTCCATCTTAGCATTAATTTTCCTTAATTCTAACAATTCCCTTTCATCACAAACATAAGGTTCTATATCTAACACCTTATTCTTATAACTAAGAGCATTTGTCATAATATTTGCTTTTCCCAAGTGATAGTCTATAATACAATCATAATCTTTAATCAATTATATTTATTATCTTTATCACATATTTAACTCCTTTTGAGTCATCAAATATTTTAAAATTTATGATAGAAAAAATTTGAACTTAAGACCTTACAAATAATGCCTCCACACCTGTAAGGAAAATACTATTGCAATCAATTCTAAATCAAGATTGAATAATTGACTTTATGTAATTTTAATTGATCAAAGGCATAAGCAATTACCCTCTCATACTACATCAATGTGTGTCCTTGACCCTTATTAGATATGTCATTATATAGCATAAATCTTCAATTCCTGAGGGTAAAGCGAACATTAGTGCAATGGTGAGTTGCTTTTTTATCTTTTGAAAACTCTAGTGTCCATTCCCATTTTATTTCCTACCAAGTTAATTGGGTTATTGAAGTGGCTATCATGAAGAAACCCTCAATAAATCTTTTATAATATCCTGTGAATCTAAAAAACTACGAGTCTTTATCATATTTGTAGACCTCTTCATTAGTACTTAAAAGTGTATTTTTATTAAAGATTTATATCATCATTTTGTACTTGAATTATCAATAACTCCTTAACTAAAACATGCTTTATAATAACATATCTAATAATATAAGATACATTTAATTTTATGGTACATATTTATTCTAAATACAGGCCTATCACATAAATAAAAGGATTGATTGATGACTTTAAGAACTAAAATTGAAAGGACAAAGGGATCGCCAAACTTAGAAAAGAGATGCTGGTGTAATTCAAACCAAAACACTATTTAGTAATTGAGTTATATCTAAAGCTATAGATCTCAGATTTAGTTATACTTTATATGGATGGAAAGGTAAGATATAGGCCTACAATTTTCATAGCTGAAGATTTAAAAAGATCATTTTCAAGTCTAAATTGTAGCAACAATAAAGAAGTCTGAATTTATCCTACAGCCCGAACACTGTTCAATTGTTTTGCCATGTCAAAAGTTCTAGAAGTCCAAACAACCTCCAATTTTATTTTTTTTTAAAGATGAGATAATTTCCTACAATTTCATGTTTTCAAGTGGTTCCAATTATGAAGTTATCAATGAAGTTTTGAGTAGACAAAAGAAGATAAGGATTGTCACCAAGTCAAGAGTTGACCATCCATTCATCAACTAGTCATCAAATCAATAGTTTCTAATTTTAGCCTATAAAAGGGGTATTTGCCATGCATTTAGGTATTTTGATCTCCAAATCAAGATCATGCTCTTGCTTTTTCTCTTTGTATTTTTTGTAATGTTCATGTTTTGCTTTCATTAATATCTTATGTATGCCTTTCATTTCCTTTTCATTACTTTACTTATTAAATGACTAATCTAGATTTATGTTGTATAACACTTAGTACAATAAATATTTGGCACTTTCATAGCCCATACTGTATGATATAACTGACACCTCAGCTATGAAAGGAACTTGATTTGTTGTTAACATAAGTTATAATCATGAATGCTTGATGAAATTTACAAGTATTAGCATTAATCGAATAAGATAACTAATGTAATCATGTTAACAATTTATAATCTGATTGGAATCTCCTTTGTGTGTGGTTTCTAATTAAATAATAAGAGTTTATATTATACTTGTTTAACATATCATTAGTGGATCCTTTAACCTTGACATTTATTGTTATTATTGTTTAATCCTTACATTAATTTTTCATCTTAAAGTTCTTATCATTTTCTTCTTCTTCTTCTTCTTCTACTACTACTACTACTACTACTATTGTTGTTGTTGTTTGACATGACAAAAAGATTGATGTCTTCTCCCAAGTGCAGGAGTGTCGAAGTTATAAATAACCCGGCAAGACCGGGGTCAAACCACAAGGAGGTTATTGTACAAATTATAAATAATAGTAATAAAACAACAACAACAATACTAATAATACTACTAGTAGTAGTAGTTATAATAGTAATAATAGTAATAATAATAATAATAATAACAACAACAACAACAACAATAAAGAAAAAGAAAAAGAAGAAAAGTTGATAAGCACTTTAAACTGGAAAAATAAAGTATTCAATTAATGCTAATACTTGTAAATTTCATCAAACATTCATGATTATAACTTATATTAACAACAAATCAAGTTCCTTTCATAGTTCAGGTATCGGTTATACCATACATTATGAGCTATGAAAGTGCCAAGCATTTGTTGTACCAATTATTATACAACATAAATCAAGATTAGTCATTTAACAAGCAAAGTATTACAGAGTGAACAAGATAACAAATATAAAACATGTTAGTATTAAACATTAAAGTCCATATTAAGTTTATACCATACTTATTCTTACACCATTAGTGTAACCTTTTCACCTTGACATAATTAACTTAGCTAGACATAATGGAAGAAAGAAAAATGGATAAACAAAATAAGAACATAAATAAGATAAGAGTTAACAAAGCAAAGGAAAGGAAATGAAAGACATAAACTTGATATTAATGAAAACAAAGCATAAAGAATACAAAGAGAGAAAACAAGAGCATGATCTTGATCTGGAAACCAAGATGCCTAAATGCATGGCAAGTGCCTCCTTTTATAGGCCAAAATTGGGAACTATTGATTTGATGACTAATTGATGAGTAGGTGGCCAACTCTTGAGTTGGTGACAATCCTTATCTTCTCTTGTCTGCCCAAAACGTCATTGATGACGTCAAAATTAGAGCCACTTGAAAACATGAAAGTTTTAGGAAATTTTCTTAGCTTTTTTGTGTAAAATATTCAGCTCATTTCGACTTCTAGAACTCCATATATGGCCAAAATACTGAATAGTGCTCAGGGTGAAGGATAGATTTGGGCTTCTTTGTTGTTACAACAATTTGGACTTGAAAATGGCCTTTTTAGATCTTGGGCTTTATATGAAAGTTGTAGGCCTTTGTCTTCCCTTTCCATCCATATAAAGTAAACCTAAATCTGTAATCTATAGCTCTAGAAATGACCTAATTATCGAACAGTGTTCTGGTTTGGATTGCACCAACATCTCTTTTCTAAGTTTGGCTATCTATTTATCCTTTCAATTTCAGTTCTTAAATACATCAATCAATCCTTTCAATTATGTGATAGCTTGCATTTAAAATGAACATTTACCATAAATTAAAGGTATCTTATATTATTAGATATATTATTATAAAACATACTTTATAATGATTCCCAAACTAGTTGGTCTTAGGGCATTAGGTGTTAAGACACCCCTACGAGCTTAGTAACTCGGGTCGCAGATACTGATATGTAGATAGTGCAATGTTTGATTCCCTTAAGCTTTTCTCCTCAATCCATGTAACAAGCGTTGGGCCAATAGCTCCCAAGTCAGTTGACTTTAGGGTATTAGGTGTTAAAACACCCTTTCGGGCTTAATTGCTTAGGTTAGGAAGGCTACAAAACCAAACTTATCTATGTTTTTATTATTATCATTTTTTTCTTTTTTTCTTTTTTTTTAGTTATATACTATCTCTTTCCCTTAGTTGTTACCTTTAATAAAAGAACATAAATAATATAATAATCCAATATACAACCCATAATCATATGTTAAAGTGTGTGTGTGTGTGTGTGTGTAAATTAAGGTTTAAAAATACATGTTAAATAAGTATATGAGCAGAATTAAGTGATAACAATGCAAGAGCTTGTAAATCTGAATATTTCAAGAAGTATTATGATAGACCTTGTTACGAATGATTACTAAGATGCGTCTCAAGAGTCATAAAAAGTTCTCCTTACTCTGCCATCATAGTAATAACAATTTTGCACAAGCTTTATGAAATAGAAAACACAATTAGTTTTTTTTTAGCTACAACCCTCCCCCCCTAACTAAAACGAGATATTGTCCTCAATGTTTAAAGATAGAAAGATAGAGTATAGAAGATATCACCTGAAAGAACGAACACTAACAAACCTGAAACACACTGAAACAAATATAAGAAATAATAAAACACAATAATAAAACCAAAAGACACAAAGATTCACAAAACAAATATAAGAAATAATAAAACACAATAATAAAACCAAAAGACACAAAGATTCACAAATGGAGGCTTAAATCCAATCTAAGCTTTTTACGGCTTTCCTTAGTTAACCAATTTATATGACTCATGGAAGGATCAATTACAGAAATGAAATATTGTAGTTGGTCAATCAATTGTTCAACAGTAACAGCAGAGATTATGATTTGTCGTACAGAAGATGTTAAAAATTTATGTTCTACAGCATGATCAAGAAAAGACAACAACTTATCATAATAACCATTAACATTTAACAAACCTATGGGTTTAAAGTGAATATGCAGTTGAGCCCAAAAGGAAATATGAAAGATCTCTTCCAATGTGTCTAGACCACCTGGTAAGGCAATGTGATTAGCACTCAAAAGTGCATTTTTATCATGGTTTTATATCATCATTTTGCACTTGAAGTATCAATAACTCCTTAACTAAAGTATGTTTTATAATAATCTATCTAATAATATAAGATACCTTTAATTTGTGGTAAATATCCATTTTAAATGCAGGCCTATCACATAAATAAAAGGATTGATTGATGACTTTAAAAACTTCAATTGCAAAGGCAGAGAGATGATCAAACTTAGAAAAGAGATGTCGGTGCAATCCAAACCGGAACACTGTTCAGTAATTGGGTCATATCTGGAGCTATAGATATCAGATTTAGGTCTACTTTATATGGATGGAAAGGTAAGACATAGGCCTACAACTTTTATATGGAGCCCAAGATCTAAAAAGGCCATTTTCAAGTCCAAATTGTTGTAACAACAAAGAAGCCCGAATCTGTTCTCTAGCCCAAACACTGTTCAGTATTTTGGCCATATCTGGAGTTCTAGAGGCGAAATGAGCTGAATATTTTACACAAGAAAGCTGAGACAATTGCCTAGAACTTTCATGTTTTCAAAAGGCTCTAATTTGGACGTCATCAATGACGTTTTGAGTAGACAAGAGAAGATAAGGATTGTCATCAAGTCAAGGGTTGGCCACCTACTCATCAATTAGTCATCAAATCAATAGTTCCCAATTTTGGCCTATAAATAGAGGCATTTGCCATGCATTTAGGCATCTTGGTTTCCAGATCAAGATCATGCTCTTCCTTTCTCTCTTTGTATTTTTGTAATGTTTATGCTTTGCTTCCATTAATATTATGTTTATGCCTTTCATTTTCTTTCCTTTATTTAGTTAACTTTTATGTTCTTATTTTGTTTATCTATTTTTCTTTCTTTCATTATGTCTAGCTAAGTTAATTATGGTATAACAATTGGTACAACAAATGCTTGGCACTTTCATAGCTCATAATGTATGATATAACCAACACCTGAGCTATGAAAGGAACTTGATTTGTTGTTAACATAAGTTATAATCATGAATGCTTGATGAAATTTACAAGTATTAGCATTAATTTAATAAGATGACAAATGTAATCATGTTAACAATCTATAATATGATTGGAACCTCCTTTGTGTGTGGATTCCAATTGAACAATAGGAGTTCATACTATATTTGTTTGACATACCATTAGTGGAACCTCTAACCTTGACATTTGTTATTATTATTGTTTAATCCTTACGTTAATTTTTCATCTCAAAGTTCTCATCAGCTTTTCTTTTTCTTTATTATTGTTATTATTATTATTATTATTATTACTACTACTACTACTACTATTACTACTAGTATTATCATTATTATTATAGTTGTTGTTATTGTTATTAGTGTTGTTATTGTTATCATTGTTGTTTATAATTTATACAATTAACCTCCCGGTTCGACCCCGGTCTTGCCGGGTTATTTATTACTTCAACACTCCTGCACTTGGGAGAAGACATCAATCTTTTCGTCGTGTCACAATAAAGGCATCAGTATGGTTAAACATTTCATTAATTCAAGCAAACATTGTGGAGACCTGTAGTTCCTTTCCAATTGTTTTTCCAATGAGGTCCCCTTGTGCCAAAACTTCAGGGATGACCCCCAAAACTTGACTACCTCCTAAAAATACAGCTATTGACACACCTTCCATTAATCCAAGACTGCCTCCCCCATACACTAAATGAATCTTTCTCTCAACTCACACTTAACCAAGATGATTTGTTGATTCTAAAAATTCATTTTCCTTCCCAAGACTAGATCCACCAAAAACATAAATATTTCTTATATAATGACCTGAGA
Source organism: Populus ilicifolia (assembly GCA_015708895.1). Taxonomy (NCBI): domain Eukaryota; kingdom Viridiplantae; phylum Streptophyta; class Magnoliopsida; order Malpighiales; family Salicaceae; genus Populus; species Populus ilicifolia. The sequence continues at coordinate 71,076 of SRLM01000624.1, read as the reverse complement.
ACTTGTCATTTCTACACACTTCTATATTTGTTGAATGTATGGGTTGAGTAGAAATGAAAGGAAGGAAGAGACGATTTTATAGATGAGAAATTAAAAAGGCAATTATACCACTTATATGTAGGCCAGCTTGAGTCTCACACACTATCTCTCTCTCTCTCTTTATTTATTTATTTTTGAAAAAAGCATATGTATGTATAGGTAGTTGTGATTATGGCTCACATCTTCCTTTGGTTTTACGTCCAAGAACGACTTAAACGCCCTTTATGGGTCGAGGATAGGCTTCCCATCCAGTTTTCTTAAAAACTGGCAAATAAGGTCTTTTTCAGTCAGATTCCCAAAACTAAGTTGATCATGTTTTTTATGAAATAATTGTCATAAATCATGAATTGCACGATGCACATCTCCTCTAGGATGCGTCTCAAGAGTTAATAGAAGATTATCTAAAGACTCTTTACTCAGGTCATCCTTAATGAATTGTATTTTATCTTCACGGTTTATAGATATCATTCCTAAAAAACGACATTGTGCATTACAAGTCTATCTAGCAAATCAATGACAGACTTTTAGTAGTTTTGTATGACGTTTCTTTGCAAAAATGCTTTTACCTATTCTAGGCATGTGTGAAATGGAGTTAAAGGACTCACCTAATAATCGGACCTTTGCTTCAATCAACCAGCGAATATCTTCAGGAATTCCATGATTAATTAACAATCTCAATCTTGCACATCTAGCACGGTAAATTTTTGTAATTGCATTATAAGGTAGAGTGGGAAAATACTTTTTCAATTTTTCAAGATTAGTGATTAGTACTTAAAAGTGCATTTTTATCATGGTTTTATATCATCATTTTGCACTTGAAGTATCAATAACTCCTTAACTAAAGTACGTTTTATAACAATCTATTTAATAATATAAGATACATTTAATTTATGGTAAATGCTCATTTTAAATGTAGGCCTATCACATGAATGAAAGGATTGATTGATGACTTTAAGAACTTCAATTGCAAAGGCAAAGAGATGATCAAACTTAGAAAAAAGATGTCAGTGCAATCTAAACCAGAACACTATTCGGTAATTGGGTCATATCTGGAGCTATAGATCTCAGATTTAGATCTACTTTATGTGGATGGAAAGTTAAGACATAGGCTACAACTTTCATATGGAGCCCAAGATCTAAAAAGGCTATTTTCAAGTCCAAATTGTTGCAACAATAAAGAAGCTCGAATCTGTCCTCCAGCCCAAGCACTGTTCAGTATTTTGGCCATATCTGAAGTTCTAGAAGGCGAAATGAGCTGAATGTTTTACACAAGAAAGCTGAGACAATTGCCTAGAACTTTCATGTTTTCAAGTAGCTCTAATTTTGACATCATCAATGACGTTTTGGGCAGATAAGAGAAGATAAGGATTGTCACCAAGTCAAGGGTTGGCCATCTACTCATCAATTAGTCATCAAATCAATAGTTCCCAATTTTGGCCTATAAAAGGAGGCATTTGCCATATATTTAGGCATCTTGGTTTCCAGATCAATATCATGCTCTTCCTTTTTCTCTTTGTATTTTTTGTAATGTTTATGCTTTGCTTCCATTAATATTATGTTTATGCCTTTCATTTCCTTTCCTTTACTTAGTTAACTTTTATGTTCTTATTTTGTTTATCTATTTTTCTTTCTTTCATTATGTCTAGCTAAGTTAATTATATCAAGGTGAAAAGGTTACACTAATGGTGTAAGAATAAGTATGGTATAAACTTAATATGGACTTTAATGTTTGATACTAACATGTTTTATATTTGTTATCTTGTTCACTCTTTAATACTTTGCTTGTTAAATGACTAATCTTGATTTATGTTGTATAACACTTGGTACAACAAATGCTTGGCACTTTCATAGCCTATACTGTATGGTATAACCGACACCTGAGCTATGAAAGGAACTTGATTTGTTGTTAACATAAGTTGTAATCATGAATGCATGACGAGATTTACAAGTATTAGCATTAACCGAATAATATGACTAATGTAATCATGTTAACAATTTATAATCTGATTGGAACCTCCTTTATGTGTGGTTTCCAATTGAATAATAAGAGTTTATATTATACTTATTTGACATACTATTAGTGGAATCTCTAACCTTGACATTTGTTATTATCATTGTTCAATCCTTACTTTAATATTTCATCTCAAAGTTTCCATCTTCTTCTTTTTCTTTATTATTGTTGTTGTTGTTGTTATTGTTATTATTGTTGTTGTTATATCATTGTTATTTATAATTTGTACAATAACCTCCCTGTGGTTCGACCCCGGTCTTGCCGAGTTATTTATTACTTCGACACTCCTGCATTTGGGAGAAGACATCAATCTTTTTGTCGTGTCAATTAGTGTCCATTTTCAAATGAGAATTGGAAGAGAGATTCAAAGAATTACATAAATATATACATAGATATCAGTTATTGTGGGAAACTGAAAGAACCAACTTAAGTCACAGAGTACTGTTATCCGTCATTTGATCGGGGTAAGAGAACCTAACAAAAATCACTCAAAAAGAAACACAAAAATAATATGAGAAAAAAAATCAATCTTTATATACAAGATCACCCAATTCAATATAGTCATGTTCAACTGAAAAATTGTCAAAGTAAACTTTCAGACGATGTCCATTTACCTTAAAAACATTGTCATTCTTTGGATTCTCGATGTCGTAGGCCCTATATGGATACACATGTTTCACAATAAAGGATCGCTCCATCTTAATCTTAATTTTCTAGGAAATAAATGCAGTCGAGAATTATAAAGCAAGATTTTTTGACCAACATTGAATGTTTTTCTCAATATATTTTTGTCATGAAACTCTTTGATTCTTGCTTTGTGAATTCTTGAATTTTCATATACATCATTTCTTATTTCCTCAAGCTCATTTATTTGTAATTTTCACAGTTGATTAGCATCATCTAGATTTGAATTGAAAGCTTTAATAGCCTAATAAGCTTTATGTTCAAGTTCCACAGGCAAGTGATAAGGTTTTCCATATACTAGTCTATAAGATGACATACCTAATGATGTACTCAAAAGTGCATTTTTATCATGGTTTTATATCATCATTTTGCACTTGAAGTATCAATAACTCCTTAACTAAAGTATGTTTTTAATAATCTATCTAATAATATAAGATACCTTTAATTTGTGGTAAATGTCTATTTTAAATGCAGGCCTATCACATAAATGAAAGGATTGATTGATGACTTTAAGAACTTCAATTGCAAAGGCAAAGAGATGATCAAACTTAGAAAAGAGATGTCGGTGCAATCCAAACCGGAGCACTATTCGGTAATTGAGTCATATCTGAAGCTATAGATCTCAGATTTAGACCTACTTTATATGGATGGAAAGGTAAGACATAGGCCTACAACTTTCCTATGGAGCCCAAGATCTAAAAAGGCCATTTTCAAGTCTAAATTATTGCAACAACAAAGAAGCCCGAATCTGTCCTCCAGCCCGAGCACCGTTCAATATTTTGGCCATATCTAGAGTTCTAGACGTCAAAATAAGCTGACTTTTTTCCGCAATAAAGCTAAGACAATTGCCTAGAACTTTCATGTTTTCAACTGGCTCTAATTTGGACGTCATCAATGACGTTTTGGGTAGACAAGAGAAGATAAGGATTGTCACCAAGTCAAGGGTTGGCCATCTACTCATCAATTAGTCATCAAATCAATAGTTCCCAATTTTGGCCTATAAAAGGAGGCATTTGCCATGCATTTAGGCATCTTGGT
>SRLM01000624.1:29223-60628 GCA_015708895.1 Populus ilicifolia | reverse complement strand
GAGCACCCAAGATAAAAGAAAGTTCTTGAATGAAGTGAAGAACTTTTATTGGGATGACCCTTATTTATTCAAATATTATCCTGATCAAATATTTCAAAGATGCATTCCTGACAATGAGGTAAGTAGTGTCATTAAATTTTGTCATTCTAGGGCATGTGGGGGCCATTTCTCATCAAGAAAGACAACTGCAAAAATCTTACAAAGTGGATTTTATTGGCCCACCATGTTCAAAGACTCACATGCATTCTGCAAGTCTTGTGAAAATTGTCAAAAGTTGGGATCAATTTCAAAACGTCACATGATGCCTTTAAATCCTATTCTTGTCATTGAGATCTTTGACTGTTGGGGTATAGATTTCATGGGTCCATTTCCTCCATCATTTGGTTTCTTATACATATTAGTCACAATAGATTATGTTTCAAAATGGATAAAGGCAATTCCAAGACGAAATAATGATCACAAAACAGCGATAAAGTTTTTGAAAGAAAATATTTTGAGTCGATTTGGAGTCCCTCGAGCCATAATAAGTGATGGTGGAACACATTTCTGCAACAAGCCATTTGAGTCTTTAATGAAGAAATATGGAATCACACACAAAGTTGCCACCCCTTACCACCCTCAAACAAGTGGACAAGTAGAGCTTGCTAATAGGGAGATCAAACACATTTTGGAGAAAACAGTGAACCCTAATAGGAAAGATTGGTCTTTAAGACTTAATGATGCACTTTGGGCTTATCGAACTGCTTATAAAACATCATTAGGTATGTCACCTTATAGACTAGTCTATGGAAAACCTTGTCACTTGCCTGTGGAACTTGAACATAAAGCTTATTGGGCTATTAAAGCTTTCAATTCAAATCTGGATGATGTTAATCAACTGCGAAAGTTACAAATAAATGAGCTTGAGGAAATAAGAAATGATGCATATGAAAATTCAAGAATTCATAAAGCAAGAATCAAAGAGTTTCATGACAAGAATATACTGAGAAAAACATTCAATACTGGTCAAAAAGTCTTACTTTATAATTCTCGACTGCATTTATTTCCTGAAAAATTAAGATCAAAATGGAGCGGTCCTTTTATTGTGAAACATATGTATCCATATGGGGCCTATGACATCGAGAATCCAAAGAATGACAATATTTTCAAGGTAAATGGACAACGTCTGAAAGTTTATTTTGACAATTTTTCAGTTGAACATGACTCTATTGAATTGGGTGATCCTGTATATAAAGATTGATTATTATTATTATTATTATTATTTTCTTTTTGAGTGATTTTTTTTGCTAGTTTCTCTTACCCCGGTCGAATGGCGGATAACGGTACTCTATGACTTAAGTCAGTTCTTTCAGTTTCCCATAATAACTGATATCTATATATACATTTGTGCAATTCTTTGAATCTCTTTTCCAATTCTCATTTGAAAATGGACACTAATCTTGCAAAATTGAAAAAGTATTTTCCCGCTCTGCCTCCGAATGCGATTACAAAAATTTACCATGCTAGATGTGCAAGATTGCGATTATTAATGAATCATGGAATTCCTGAAGATATTCGCTGGTTGATTGAAGCAAAAGTCCGATTATTAGGTGAGTCCTCTAACTCCTTTATTTCACATATGCCTGGAACAGGTAAAAGCACTTTTGCAAAGAAACGTCATGCAAAACGACTGGGAGTTTGTCATCGATGTGCTAGATGGACTTGTAATACACAATGTCGTTCTTTAGGAATGGTATCTATAAACCGTGAAGATAAAATACAATTCATTAAGGATGGCCTGAGTAAGGAGTCTTTAGATAACCTTCTATTGACTCTTGAGATGCATCCTAGTGGAGATGTGCATCGTGCAATTCATGATTTATGGCCACTATTTCATAAAGAACATGATCGACTTAGTCTTGGGAATCTGATTAAAAAAGACCCTGTTTGCTAGTTTTTAAGAAAACTGGATGGGAAGCCTATCCTCAACCCATAGAGGGCGTTTAAGTCGTTCTTAAACGTAAAACCAAGGGAAGATGTGAGCCACAATCACAACTACTTATACATATACATGTTTTTTTAAAAAAAAGTAAATAAATAAATAAATAAGAGAGAGAGAGAGAGACTCTAGCTGGCCTACATATAGGTGGTATGATTGCCTTTCTAATTTCTCATCTATAAAACCCTCTTTTCCTTCCTTTCATTTCTACTCAACCCATACATTCAACAAATATAGAAGTGTGTAGAAATGACAAGTTCCTCAAGTCTTCACATAAGAAATATTTGTGTTTTCGATGGATCTAGTCCTGGGAAAGAAAAGGAGTTTTTAGAATCAGCAAATCATCTTGGTCAAGTGTTAGCTGAGAGAAAGATTCATTTAGTATATGGGGGAGGCAGTCTTGGGTTAATGGGAGGTGTGTCAATAGCTGCATTTTTAGGAGGCAGTCAAGTTTTGGGGGTCGTCCCCGAAGCTTTAGCACAAGGGGACATCATTGGAAAAACAATTGGAGAGGAACTTCAAGTCCCTACAATGTCAGCTCGAATGAATACAAAATTGGAAACTATTGATTTGATAACTAATTAATGAGTGAGTGACTAACTCTTAACTTGGTGACAATCCTTATCTTTTCTTGTCTACCCAAAACATCATTGATAATATAAAAATCGAAGCCACTTCAAAACATTAAAGTTGTAGGAAATTATCACAGCATTCTTGTGTAAAGAATTTAGGTCATTTGAAAACGTCATTGATAACATCAAAATCGAAGCCACTTGAAAACATTAAAATTGTAGGAAATTATCACAACATTCTTGTGTAAAGAATTTAGGTCATTTGGATTTCTAAAACTCTAGATATGGATCAAACACTAAACAATGCACGCACTAGAAGACAGATTCAAATTTTTTTATTGTTACTATAATTTAGGCTTGAAAATAGTCTTTTTAGGTCTTGAGCTCTATATGAAAGTTATAAGCCTATGTCTTACATTTTTCTCCATATAAATTAAACCTAAATCTGAGATCTACAGCTCCAAATATGACTCAATTACCAAATAATGTTCCAGTTTGGATTGCACCGACATCTCTTTTCTAAGTTTGGTCATCTTTTTATCCTTTCAATTTTAGTTCTTAAATTCATTAATCAATCCTTTCATTTATATGATAGGCCTGCATTTAAAATGAATATTTTTCATAAATTAAAGGTATCATATATTATTAGATATATTATTATAAAATATGATTTAGTTAGAGAGTTGTTGATACTTCAAGTGCAAAATGATCACATAAAACTTTGATAAAAAAATGCACTTTTAAGTATTAATCACAACCCCTAACTAGCTTATTACTAGTTTCTAGTAATCAAAGTGTTAAAATAGAAAAACAATTTGCAAATTCCACAAAGCAAGGTATTCATCATTTAACTTCCATTAATCTATCCAGATAAACAAACTCTCACTAAATTTATATATCTGCTTAATACCAATTAACAAGATATTAATAAACCTTTCTTTTATGCTCAATATATCAACATATAATTATGGGGCTTTTCTTGGAAGAAAACAAAATGTTTGTTCTAATGTTTAAAGTTAACTTCCTTGGGTTGGGATTATTATTTTTTAATATATATATATATATATACACACACATATATAACTTAAAACATCATATATCTTTAACCCATGTAACGAGCTTTCAGCTAATAACTCCTAGACTAGTTGGTCTTGGGGTATTAGGTGTTAAGACACTCCTATGAGCTTGGTAACTTGAGTCGCAGATACTGATACGTAGATAGTACAATGTTTGATTCCCTTAAGCTTTTCTCCCAAAGCCATGTAACAAACATTGGGTCAATAGCTCCTAAGTCAGTTTATTTTAGGGTATTAAGTGTTAAAACACCCCTTCGAGCTTAATTGCTTAGGTTTGGGAGGCTACGAAACCAAACTTATCTATATTTTTATTATCATCATTCATTTTATTTTTTTACTCTTTGTTTTTATTTCAAATTATATATTATCTTCTTTCCTTAGTTGTTATCTTTAACAAAAGAATATAAATAATGTAATAATCTAATGTGCAACCCACAATCATATGTTAAAGTGTGTGTGTGTGTGTGTAAATTAAGATTTAAGAATACATGTTAAATGAGTATATAAGTAGAATTAAGTAATAACAATGCGAGAGTTTGTAAACTTGAATATTTCAAGAAGATTATGATAGACCCTATTAAGAATGGTTACTAAGATACGTCTCAAGAGTCATAAAAAGATCTCTTTTACTCTACCATCATAGTAATAACAATTTTGCACATGCTTTATAAAATAGAAAACACAGTTAGTTAATAATTTATTTTTTTAGTTACCACCCTTTTCCTCCAACCAAAACAAGACATTATCCTCAATGTTCTAAGGTAGAAAGATAAAATATAGAAGATATCACCTAAAATAACAAACATTGACAAACCTTAAACACACTGAAATAAAAATAAAAAATATAACAAAACACAATAATAAAACAAAAGGATAAAAAATTACAAATGAAGACTCAAATCTAATTTAAGCTTTTTATGGTTTTCCTTAGATAACCAATTTATATGACTCATAAAGGGATCAATTACAAAAATGAAATATTGTAGTTGGTCAATTAATTGTTCAGCAGTAACAGCAAAGATTATGATTTGTCATGCAAAAAATGTTAGAAATTCCTATTTCACAGTATGATCAAGAAAAGACAACAACTTATCATAATAACAATTAACATTTAACAAACCTATGGGTTTATGATGAATGTGCAGTTGGGCCTAAGAAGAAATATGAAAGATCTCTTCCAATGTTCCTAGACTACTTGGTAAAGCAATAAAAGCATCAGCATGATTAAACATTGCATTCATTCGAGCAGACATCGTGGAGACCTGAAGTTCCTCTCCAATTATTTTTCTAATGATATCCCCTTGTGCTAAAGCTTCGGGGACGACCCCGAAAACTTGACTACCTCCTAAAAATACAGCTATTAACACACCTCTCATTAACCCCAGACTGTCTCCTCCATACACTAAATGAATCTTTCTCTCAGCTAGCACCTAACTAAGATGATTTGCTAACTCTAAAAACTCTTTTTCTTTCCCAGGACTAGATCCATGAAAAAAAAATATTTCTTATGTGATAACCTGAGAAACTTGTCATTTCTACACACTACTATATTTGCTGAATGTATGGGTTGAGTTAAAATGAAAGGAGGGAAGAGAGGATTTTATAGATGAGAAATTAAAAAGGCAATCATACCACTTATATGTAGGTCAGCTAGAGTCTCACACATTATCTCTCTCTCTCTTTATTTATTTATTTTTAAAAAAAGCATGTGTGTGTACAGGTAGTTGTGATTGTGGCTCACATCTTCCCTTGGTTTTACATCCAATAACGGCTTAAACACCCTTTATGGATTAGGGATGAGCTTCCTATCCAGTTTTCTTAAAAACTAGCAAACAGGGTCTTTTTTAGTCAAATTCTCAAAACTAAGTCGATCATGTTTTTTTATGAAAATAGGGTCATAAATCATGAATTGCAGGATGCACATCACCATTAGGATGCGTCTCAAGAGTTAATAAAAGATTATCTAAAGACTTCTTACTCAGGTCATCCTTAATGAATTGTATTTTATCTTCATGGTTTATAGATACCATTCCTAAAGAATGACATTATGCATTACAAGTCCATCTGGCACATTAATGACAAACTTTCAGTCATTTTGCACAACGTTTCTTTACAAAAGTGTTTTTACCTATTCTAGGCATGTGTGGAATGAAGGAATTAGAGGACTCACCTGATAAGCGGACCTTTACTTCAATTAACCAACAAATATCTTTAGGAATTCAATGATTTATTAACAATCTCAATCTTGCACATTTAGCATGGTAAAGTTTTGTAATCGCATTTTGAGGCAGAGTGGGAAAATACTTTTTCAATTTTAAATGAGAATTGAAAGAAAGATTCAAAGAACTGCACAAATATATACACAAATATTAGTTATTATGAGAAACTAAAAGAACCGACTTAAGTCATCAAGTATAGTTGTCTATCATTTGATTGGGGTAAGAGAAACTTGTAAAAATCACTCAAAAATAAACACAAAAACAACATGAGAGAAAAAAATAATCAACCTTTATCTACAAGATCATTCAAACCAGTTGATTCATTTTCACTAGGAAAATTATAAAGTAAGCTTTCAAACGATGTACATTTTGAATTCTTAATATCAAAGCCCCCATTAGGATACACATGTTTCTTAATAAATAGACTGTCGCATCTTAATCTTAGTTCTCTAGGGAATAAATGGAGTTGAGAATTATAAAACAAAACTTTTTGACCAATATCAACTTTCTAACAATTTTCACAAGTATTGCAGAATGCATGTGTGTCCTTGAACATGGTGAGCCAATAAAAAATATTTTAAAATACTTTTATAACTATTTTTTTAATGAAAAATAACTCCCACATGCTTCAGAATGACAAAGTTTAATGGCATTACTTACCTCATTGTCGAGAATGAATCTTTGAAATATTTGATCAAGATAATATTTGAATAAGTTAGGATCATCACAATAAAAGTTCTTCACTTCGTTCAAAAACTTTTCTTTGTCTTGGGTACTCCAATCTGCTGGCAAATCTCATAAAGCAAGAAAACTGATATTTTTATCATACCAAGGTATTGGACTAAGAGAAAGTAAGGATTCGTTGTGAAAATAATCATCGATTGTTGTGATGTCAGATGTCAAATTTGTTGTCACTTTTGACAAAAGATCCGCATCAACATTTTCAGTGTATTTTTCATCTATGATTTCTTCCTCAAAATAAATCATTTGCAAATCTTCAGATTCATCAAACTCATTTTTACTTAAAGTAGATTCAAGTTAATCATAAACTAATTCATCAATATGATCTACTTCTTCTAAATCATTATCATCTCCAAGTTGCTTGCAAATGTTGAAAATATTCATCTTCAATGTCATGTTTCCAAATGGTAGCTTCATCAGTCCATTCTTACAATTAATTAATGCATTAGAAGTTGCAAGAAATGAACATCCTAAAATAACAGGAAATAAATTATATGCTTCAACAAGTTGTGTCTCCAAGACAACAAAATCCATAAAATAAATGAATTTATTGACTTGTACTAACACATCTTTAATTATTCCTCTAGGCACTTTTATAGATTTATCAACAAGTAAAAGAGTTACAGAAGTTGGTTTTAACTCATCCAGATTGAGACTTTGAAAAACTAAATGTAGAAGTAAATTACACCGACTTTAAGATCAAGTAAGGCTCTTTTAATTTTATGTTCTCCAATAAAGTAAGAAATTGTACGACAACCAAGGTCTTTATATTTCAAAGCATTATTGTTCTAAAGAATGGCACTTACTTGTTCGGCTAAAAAAGCATTCTTTTTCACATTTGGTTTTCTCTTCATAGTGCACAAATCTTTCAAAAATTTAGCATAAGAAGAAACTTGTTTAATAGCATCCAGCAAAGGTATATTGATTCTTACCTACTTGAAAGTTTCAAAGATTTTAGAGTTGTGATTGACTTTTCTTTTGTTTGGTCATGGCATGAGGAAACGTTAGTGGGGAATCAGTCTTTTCTTTGCAAATTTTAAATTCAACTCCCTCCTTACCCTTAGAGATTGACTTATCCTCTTTCTTACAAGGTTCAAGAGTGGGTTTTTCAATAACCTTACCATTGCGAAGAGTAGTGATTGATTTGACTTGATCCATGTGTTGGCTTTCAAAACTACTTGTATTTGTATTGTATTGCCCCTTTGGATTTTGTTATGTTTGAGATGGAAACTTACCTTTCTCTTGAAAATTAAGAGCAGATGTCAATTTTGCTAGAATATTTTTAAAATCTATCATGTTTTGAGCAAATTGAGTATTGATTGTCTCTTGCTTTTCAATGAATGCATGCAATGTTTCCTCAAGATTTCTTCTAAGAGGTGGAGCATAAGAAGGTGCATATCCATAAGAATTTTGAAAATTATGGTGTGCTTGAAATGGTAGTTGTGAAGTTTGTACATTGTTATTTTCACTTTTTTAACTGAAATTTGGGTGATTTCTCCAACTAGAGTTGTATTTTTGCAAATATGGTTTGTGGTTGGCCCTTTGAACACTGTTTAAAGCATGAGTTTGTTCATAGAGACATTCCTTAAAGGAAGGCAAGGTTGGATAGTTATTGGTTGAGTATTCATTTGTTTCACATATTTGATATAGAATGTTTTCAACAGATTTTAATTGACCACTCTTTTTCAATTCTAGTGCCTCGACTTTTCTAGTTAAAGATGTAAACTTGGCTTGAAGGTTATGATTTTCTCTAAGGTTGTACATACCTCCACTAGATATATAAGGTTGAGTTTTACTCGGTGCCTCATAAGTACCCGTGGTGTCCCAATTTTAAGCATTTTCAGCTAACAAGTCCAAGTACTTCATTGTTTTATCAGGGTCTTTATTTTCAAAAGTTTCATTCAACCATTTGCCTATCTTTAGGTGTTAACCCTTCATAAAAATATAAAACCAATCTCCATGTTTTAAAACCATGATGAGGGCAAGTATTAGATAAGTCTCGATACCTATCCCAACATTGGTAAAATGTTTCTCCTAGTTTTTGAGTGAAAGTGGTGATTTTTCTTTTGAAAAAGTTTGTTCTATGAGATGGGAAAAATTCTTTAAAAACTGTTGTTGCATTTCATCCCAAGCATGAATGGATCCTGGTCTCAAATTTTATAGCCATGTTTTAGCTTTATCTTTTAATGAAAAAGGAAAAAGCCTTAATATGATGGTGTTCATGCTACAATTTGAATCATTATACATGTTGCAGACCTCCTCAAATTTCCTTAAATGCAAGTATGGATTTTCAAATTCTAAGTCATGAAAAGAAGGTAAAAGTTGAACAATGCCTAACTTAAAATTAAAATGAGATGCATCAGGAGGAAAAATGATGCATGATGGTGCCCTTATTCTTATGGGATTCATGTGGTCTCTAAGTGTTCTAATACAGTTATTCTCATTATGAAGTGATTAATTATCTTCTTCGGCCATATTTTCTGAAAATGATGAGGATACCCTACAAAGTCTATCACTTAATGTACGTGACCACACTTTATGCACATCTAGGAATAGAATAAAATGAAGAAAAAAAAGAAATAAGAGAAAAGAAACAAAGTTATATACAAGAAAAGTGAAAAGAGAAAATAAAATGAATATTATAATTTGTACAAGAACTTACCTCTCTGACAATGACACGATCAAAGAGTTTAATTTTTCACATGCAAATACTATAACAAGTAATTCCTTTTCAGTGGTTATGTAATTTATTTGAGTACTATTTAAAGTTTTACTTGCATAGTAAATCACATAGAGTTTCTTATCTTTTCTTTGTCCTAAAACAGCGCTCACGGCATAATCACTAGCATCACATATTATTTCAAAAGGTAATGACCAATCAAGAGGTTGAATAACAAGAGCATATGTAAGCAGGTTTTTAAGTTTAACAAAGGCTTCTTCACAATATTCAGTTCATTCAAAAACATTATCCTTTGTTAGAAGGTTACACAATAGCTTAGATATTGCACTAAAATCTTTGATAAACCTTCTATAAAAACCAGCATGTCCTAAAAATGATCTAACATTTTTAACAGATTTTGGTGTTGGCAAGTTGGCAATTAACTTAATTTTAGATTTATCAATCTCAATTCCTATTAATGAAATAATATGACCAAGTACAATGTTGTTTGTTATCATAAAATGATATTTTTCCTAATTCAGCACAAGATTCTTCTCTTTAAACCTGTTCAAAACCTTTTCCAAATTAGTTAAACAATTATAAAATGAATCACCAAAAATAGAAAAATCATCCACAAAAATCTCAAGAAACCATTTAACCATATCACTGAATATGCTAAGCATGCATATTTGAAACGTGGCTGGTGCATTACATAATCCAAAAGGCATCCTTCGGTATGCAAATGTACCAAATGGACATGTGAAAGTAGTTTTCTCTCGATCTTCAAATGTAATTTCAATTTGGTTGTAACCCGAATAACCATCTAAAAAACAATAAAATTCATTACTTGCAACTCTTTCTAGAATTTGATCCATGAAAGGTAAAGGAAAATGATATTTTCTAGTCATTAAATTAAGTTTCCTATAGTCAATGCACATGCGCCAACCAGTAATAATCCTCATTGAAATTAACTCATTTTTCTCATTTGTTATCATAGTAACTCCAGACTTTTTAGGTACAACTTGGATAAGACTTACCTATTTGCTATTAGAAATAGGATAAATGATTCCACTATCTAGAAGTTCAATGACTTCATTTCTCAATAACAATAATATAACAACAATAATAATAACAGTAGTAATAATAGTAATAAAGAAGAAAAAGGTTAATAAGAACTTTGAGATGGAAGAACAATATAAGGATTAAACAATAATAACAACAAATGTCAAGGTTAGAGGATTTACTAATGGTATGTCAAACAAGTATAGTATAAACTCTTATTATTTAACTTCTTCTTCTTCTTCTTTATTATTATTATTATTATTACTACTACTACTACTATTGTTGTTGTTACTATTGTTGTTATTGTTGTATTATTGTTATCTACAATTTATACAATTATCCTCTTGTGGTTCAACCCTAGACTTGCCTGATTATTTATTACTTCGACACTCTTGCACCTAAGAGAATACATAAATATTTTGGTTGTGTCACCATTCTTTTTCAATTCTAATGCCTTGATTTTTCTAGCTAAAGATACAAACTTGGCTTGGAGGTCATGATCATCCCTAAGGTTGTATATACCTCCACTAGATGTATGAGGTTAAGTTTTACTCAGTGCCTTATAAGTACCTACGATGTCCTAATTTTAAGCATTTTCAACTAACAAGTCTAAGTACTGTATTGCTTCATGATGATCTTTATCTTCAAAAGATCCCTATCCTAATATTGGTACAATGTTTCTCCTGGTTTTTTAGTGAAAGTGGTTATTTGTTTTTAAAAAAAGTTTGTTCTATGAGAAGGGAAAAACTTCTTTAAAAACTGTTGTTGCATTTCATCTCAAGCACGAATGGATCCTAATCTTAAATTTTATAGTCATATTTTAACTTTATCTTTTAATGAAAAAGAAAAAAGCTTTAATCTGATAGTGTTCATGCTACAATTTGAGTCATTATACGTGTTGCAGACCTATTCAAATTCCCTTAAATACAAGTATAAATTTTATAAATCTAAGCCATAAAAAAAAAGATAAAAGTTAAATAATGTCTGGCTTAAAATTAAAATGATATGTGTTGGAAGGGAAAACTATGCATGATGTTACACTTGTTCTTGTGGGATTCATATGATCTCTAAGTGTTCTAACATGGTTATTCTCATTATTCTCATTATAAAGTGATTGATTATCTTCTTCGATCATATTTTCTAAAAATGATAAGGATACCCTACAAAGTCTATCATTTAATGTACGTGACCACACTCTCATCCACATGTAGAAGTAGAATAAAAAGAAAAGGAAACAAAAGAAAAGAAACAAAGTTAGATACAAGAAAAGTAAAAATAAAAAATAAAATAAATACTATAATTTGTACAAGAACTTATCTCCTCGGTAACGGCACCAAAAACTTGAAACAACCAAAAAATTGATGTCTTCTTCCAAGTGCAGGAGTGTCAAAGAAATAAATAACCTGACAAGACTGGAGTCGAACCACCAGGAGATTAATTGTATAAATTATAAACAAAGTATAACAACAACAACAACAATAACAATAATACTAGTAATGATGGTGGTGGTGGTGGTAAAAAAAAAAGAAATTAATGAGAAATTTGAGATGGAAGATTAACATAAGGATAAAACAATAATAACAACAAATTTCAAGATTAGAGGATTCACTAATAGTATATCAAACAAGTATAGTATAAATTCTTATTATTCAATTGGAAACCACACACAAAGGAGGTTCCAATCAAATTATAATTTGTTAATATGATTACATTAGTTATCTTATTTGATTAATACTAATACTTGTAAATATTGTCAGGCATTCATGATTATAACTTATGTTAACAACAAATCAAGTTCCTTTCATAGCTCAGGTGTCCGTTATACCATACAGTATGAGCTATAAAAGTGTCAAGTATTTATTGTATCAAGTGTTATACAAAATAAATCTAAATTAACCATTAAATAAGCAAAGTATTAAAAGTAAATAAGATAACAAATACAAAACATGTTAGTATCAAACATTAAGGTCCATGTTGAATTTACACTTTACTTATTCTCACACCATTAAAGTAACTTGCCTTGACATAATAAACTTAACTAAACATAATGAAAGAAAGAAAAATAAATCAACAAAATAAAAACATAAATAAAATAAAAGTTATTAAAGTGGAGAAAAGGAAATGAAAGGCATAAACTTGATATTAATGAAAGTAAAATATAAACAATATAAAGAGAGAAAGAAAAGGCATGATTTTGATTTGGATACCAAGATGCCTAAATTCATGGCAAATACCTTCTTTTATAGGCCAAAATTAAAAACTATTGATTTGATGACTAATTGATGAGTGAGTGGTCAACTCTTAACTTGGTGACAATCCTTATCTTCTCTTATTTGCCTAAAAAGTCATTGATAACGTCAAAATTAGAACCACTTGAAAACAAAAAAGTTGTAGGAAATTGTCTCAGCTTTCTCGAAAAAAAATAAAGGTCATTTCGACTTCTAGAACTCTAGATATAAGTCAAACACTAAACAGTGTTTGGGCTGCAGAACAGATTCAAACTTCTTCGTTGTTACTATAATCTGGACTTGAAAATGACCTTATTAAAACCCAACCTCTCATAACAGTTATAGGCCTATGTCTTACCTTTCCATCCATATGAAGTTGACCTAAATTCGAAATCTACAGCTTCAGATATGACCTAATTACCAAACAGTGTTCCAGTTTGGAATGCACTAGCATCTCTTTTCTAAGTTTGGTCATCTCTTTGTCCTTTTAATTTTAGTTTTTAAACTCATCAATCAATCCTTTTATTTATGTAATAGGCATGTATTTAAAATGAATATTTACCATAAATTAAAGGTATCTTATATTATTAAATATGTTATTATAAAACATGCTTTAGTTAAGGAGTTATTGATACTTCAAGCGTAAAATAATAATATAAAACCTTGATAAAAATATATTTTTAAATACTAATCACTAGACATAAAGTTGATAGAGGCAAAGTCAAGGGAGATTATGCAAAAAAAACAAGGGGTTGAGGGAGGGCGGTTAGTATAGCATCCGCTATCCCCTTTTATATATATATATATATATATATATATATTTCTCTCTTCTATTGTTTCTGATAATGACCTCCTTTTAGAGTCTCTTCTTTTAGGGCTTTTGTCTAATCCCTCGTTCTTTTTTTTTACATATATTGATGTCTATATTTATATTGCTAGAGTCTTTTCGCGTGTGAAAAATAAAATTTCAATCAAACTCATTCTCATTTGAATTTGATTAAAAATCAGATTTGAAAGCGAATAACTATCATTATCTTAAAGATATGGATTATCTTAAAAATAAGATTTATCTTGAAGATAAGGATAGAATAAAAAAAGAATATTATAATCCCTATTTTTCACACAAGTTGACAAATCACACTTTTCATCAAAATAAATCTTTGATCTTTTAATTTTACATCTTACCCTATAAAATTAAATTAAAAAGTTAGTGGACCAAAATTGAGTTACAACACTCTTAATTATTGTTATCATAACAATATATCTTAACAAATTGAAAGGCACATAATTCTTTTTCTGTATCTTTACTTTTTTTATATCAAAATATATGTATATTAATAAATAAAAAAATTACAGTGCTAGAGCACTAGCAAGTTCATATATAGTAATTTACAAAAGTAGGAATAGGCTCCTTGAAAAAACTTTACATTTAAGGTCCATCCTTAACAAACAGCATCATATGGTATTCAAGCTATGTGCTATATCACAAGTTATATTATTTTTTTATAAAAAAAATAATATTTAAGTTCAATTCATTTAAAAGAAAAAAAATCTATAATTCAAGTTCTAGACATAAATTTGGATTAAAAAAACAAATTATATAAAATGATCAAGGAAAAAAATAAAAATAAGAATCGAAAGAATAGGAATTTGATTAGAAAAAAATAATATACCACAAATTGAGATTAAACGATAGAATTAAAAACAAATAATTTTTTTAATAAAAGAATCAAGAACAAAAAATCAAAATCAAAATAATAACCATAAAAATTAAAATATTAATAATTAAGAGGATAACTTTAAAATTATGGATGGTCATATGATTTTTTATAAGAGTAAAGAAAAAAAAAAGAAAGAGAAGGGGGAAAGAAAATAGGTTTGGCACGCTTACAGACCCAACCAACATGGGTCTGACATGATTGTCAAACCTAGTTAAACTAGGATCATACATGTTTAATATTATTATTAATAAAAAAATTATTACTATAAAAAACCCATAAATGTGATTTAAAGGGTAAAAATATTATTATTATTAAATTTAAAAAGGATATCATTACTGATGAAAAAAACCATAAATTTAATTTAGTGAGTAAAATTAAAACTATAGGAACTTTTAAAAAAGATCTAAAGGGAAAAAAATCAAAAAATCAAAAGTAAAAGGATTAAATTAAAAAATGTCATGGGTTTCATATACTTACCAAACCCAACCAACATGGGTCTGATATAGTTGTTAAACCCACTGAAATTTGAGCTAGGTATATTTAATATTATTATTATAAGTATTAATAAAAAAAATTTAAAAATTATTAGTATAAAAAATATAAATTTGATTTAAAGGATAAAATTAAAAGTAGTTGTTGTTGTTGTTGTTGTAAAGCAACATCAACAACAATAATAATAATTAAATTTAAAAAATATTATTGTTATTTAAAAAAATTATAAATTTAATTTAAAAAATAAAATCAAAAATTAAAAAATTAAAAATATGGATGTGATATAGTTACTTAAAACAACTAAAATAAATCTGGCATACTTGTTATGTTTACAATGACACGAATTTTGATGCAAGCATGGGAAAAGCAATATCATTTCCCTCATTTTTGTATATAAAAAGTTGAAATTGCTTATCCATATGATATCAAACCTTACATTATAAACGATAAATTTTATTTTAGAATTAATAAAACCTATTTTTTACTTCAATTTTAAAATTCATTTTTTTCATTATCATGTATTGATAAATTTTTTTTATAAATACTACAATGTGCTGCGGGTAATCTAACTAATAATTTATATATTTTAGGGCGTTTCAAAAAAAATCATAAAAGAATTACAATACAGTAATCTTCTGATACCCAAATCTTCATGAAATGAGCAGGCAAGATAAAGGGACCAAATTTAGCAAAACAGTCAACTAATGTGGTTCCTGTCTGATTTTTATTTTTATTTTTTGCCACATGGCGGATTTTAATAGCAGCGCCACCTAAACTACCCCTCTACCCCAACCATTTCCACATGCACTCCCTTTTCCCTCTCTAGAAAAAACGCTTTTCCTTTCCCTTTTACACTTTAGCCCTCAGCTCGGTACACACCAAACCTAACATCTCTGTCTATCATTCGATTCAAAACCCTAAATTAAAAATTTAAGAGATTTCAATTGTATAGAGGATCTTTTCATTCGGAGTTCAAATTGAGGCGTCGAAGTGAAACCGTGAGTCCAAATTCTTTCTAGAAACCCTAATTTTATCTCTCTTAAATTCTAAGCTTAGTTGTTGGTGCTGTAGGAATGGACAAGTGTGTTACTACTTGCTTCGTTGTTTTGAGCTAAAAAGAGACTATCTTGGGATTTGTTGAGTTTGGGTTTTCTTGATCTTTAGTGAATTTGCTTGTAAAATGTGAGATTTTAAGTTGTATTAGGTTGTTGATAGAAAGAGAAGGAAAGGCTTTGTGTGTGTGTTTCATTTTCACTGGCTTATGTATTCTTTTATACATTTATTTGCTTTCTTCTTTGGCTTTGAATGTTTGGTCCTGAATTCGCAAGAAAAACTCAGTCAAAATGGACTTTAATGAGTCTCCAGTGAATTATGATTTTTTCGGAGTTCTGCAGCAAATTAGTAGCCAGCATCCTGGCATGCTGCAATCTTTGCCGAGACAGCAGTCTGGGATTAGTGACATGCAGCTATTACAGCAGCAGTTTATGCTTAAGCAAATGCAAGAAATGCAGAGGCAGCAGCAACTTCAGAAGCAACAAGAATCAAGGAAGCTGAATTCAATGAATCAAGTTGCTGCTTTTGCAAAACAGGCAGCTGCCAATCCCTCACAGGCTTTGATCAATGGCAATCCTATTCACGAAACATCTAATTATTCATGGCAGCCTGAGCTCATGGAAGCTAACACAAGCTGGCCGCAGCCAGGTGCTTCGCCAGTTATGCAAGGATCCTTTAGAGGACACGTCTTTTCCCCTCAGCAGAACGAGGGAACACCAAGCTTGATGGGTATGGTACCTCAGCCGGTTGATCAATCTCTTTATGGCGTTCCTGTCCCTGGAACAAGAGTCACTCCAAGCCAGTATCCTCCTGTCCAAATGGATAAGCCGTCAATGCAGCAGATATCAAGCAGCAGTGATTCCCTAACAAGCAATCAGTATACTGGATTTCCAAAGCAGGTTAGCATGCAGGATGGACCTATGGTTTCTAGACTGGGATATCAGGGGAAAAATATGATTCCTTCTTCTGATGGTCAGGGTATAAATACTGGATTTAATTTGGAAAACTTGCAGCTAGTGAATCCCCAGCAAAGCAATGGGCCACAGCAAGAAATTTGCACTAAGCAAGACCTGGGTAGTCTATCAGAAACATCACAAGAGGAAACAGCGATACAGGTTGCTCCTTCCCAGGATGTGGCTACCCTAGATCCAACTGAGGCAAAGATTTTGTTTGGTTCAGATGATAATTTGTGGGATGCCTTTGGCAGGGGTACCAACCGGGGTTCTGGAGGTTGCAATATGTTGGATGATACAAACTTCTTCCGTTCAGTGCCTTCTGTGCAAAGTGGGAGTTGGAGTGCTCTTATGCAATCTGCTGTAGCAGAAACTTCTAGTGGCGATACAGGGCTTCAAGAAGAGTGGAGTGGTCTGACTTTTATAAATAGTGAACCTCCAGGTGATAATCAGCAGACTCCCTCTCTGAATGCTAGTAGCAAGCATCAGTCAAATTGGGATGGTAATAGCTTGCAGTCTGCATCTTCCTTGAACTCTCAACCCTTGCCTTTGTCTCATGATGCCAATACAGGTATGAATTATCATAATGCCCCTGGGGCGGCTCAGCAATCTGGAGTCAACACTTCACATGAACGCGTGGAGAGGTTGCAGTCTGTTTCTCCTCATAGACATCTTCAGCAGTTTCCGGAAGATGGAACCAAGTGGTCTGATACGAGCCTCATGCAAAAAGCAGCTGTTGAAGGCAGTCATTTTTATGGAAAAGCTACTCATTCTACTGATGCAGGATCCAATGCTAAAAGCATTCCAGGTTCTTGGGCAAATCAACAGAGCATGCAATCATATAGCTCCAACGGTCAACCATTAAATAGTCCATGTGGCTGGAACTTTATGGGTTCCATGTCTTCTAGAACTACTGTTGCTTTCAAAAACCAGGGAAATGAAAACACATTCCAAGATTCTCATAATGTTGATAAAAAAGGTCCTGTGTTTGAGGTGATGGGTGACAGTGCTGGTATATGGAAGACTAATTCAATTGCTGAATTGGAACATGCAAGATCTGCAATTGGAAACCCAGAGGTCAATCCTCTAGTTCCTCCGTCCCAGCAATTGCTAATTCCAGAACTTGCCTTTTCTTCCCACGGCCCCTCACTAGCAACTGATTCTCTCAATTCAACTCAAGTCATTTCAAATACAGGGGAGAAGGGACATGCATTGTTGGCTCCTACATCCTCTGTTCAGTCTTTACCTCCTTCACGTGATACATCTCATGGACGTTTGAGGAATACTACTCCTGGCACCTTGGTACATGCTGGCAATAGTGCCCAAGGAAAGTTTTCTACTGCTTTTCCCCCCAGTTTTCCTTATTCGAAAA
This sequence comes from Populus ilicifolia, assembly GCA_015708895.1. Taxonomy (NCBI): domain Eukaryota; kingdom Viridiplantae; phylum Streptophyta; class Magnoliopsida; order Malpighiales; family Salicaceae; genus Populus; species Populus ilicifolia. Next base: position 42,502 of record SRLM01000624.1, on the reverse strand, counting down.
GTCATCTTCCAAATCAGCACATGCCTGATACAGGAGGACGAGCAACTGCCTGTGAATCTGTTAATGAATCTTTTGATAGATTTTCTTCCCAACCAAAACATACAGAAGAGTCTTTTGAGAGAGATCAATTGAATCAATCAGCTGGGCCATTGGTTCCTGAGACATCCAGGCATACTTCACATAATGATTTTGCCTCTTCTACTGAGATGCCCCAGCCAAGTGATGACAACCAAAACCATGCAAGAGATCCTGCTCAACAATTCCCAGTGCTGGAAGCTTCGCCAGCCCCTCAGCATTATGCTTCAGCACGAGATGGTTTTTCTTCAAAAATGCCACCTACTTTGTGGACCAGTGTTCCAACTCAGCTACATCCATTTGGCACTCAGTCATTTCAGACTGGATCCAATATGTTTAAACCCAATATTCAATCACATAACAGTTCAGGGATAACTTCCTCTCAACCACAGAAGCTAGATGACCAAATTATGCAGAATGGAGGGAGCAGTCGAGCTGAATCTGGTGAATGTTCTATGAAGTCACATGGTTTTGTTGGGAAAGAGCAGCCAGCAAAAGGAGACCACTTGCAGCAAGGTCTAACTGAGAATGATCAAGCCCAGAAGACAATGAGCGCTTCACATGAGAAAGAATCTGTTGTGAATCATCTTACTGAAACACCTGCTTCAAACCTAACCAGTACTGAGAAACAAATTGAAGCTTTTGGCCGATCTTTGAAACCCAATAACATTTTGTATCAAAATTACTCCCTGCTGCATCAAATTCAGGGAATGAAAAATGCGGAGGTCGAACATGATAATAGAAGTTTGAAAAGATTTAAAAGTCTTGATGGTTCTGTGGATGCTGATTTGGTAGCTGCTCAGGGAGGTCATCAGTTTTATAGACACAATAATATGGTCAGAGATGCTCCAGCAAATCACACTTCAACCCCCCCTGGACATTCCAAGATGCTAAGCTTTTCAGCAAAAACAGCTGATAATCAGGACATAAATGCACTTTCTAATGATATGCTTGCATTCGGTCGGAATGATATTCAGCATTTCGCCAATAACAATACTGCAGTTTCTGTCAGAGATGAGCATTCTCAAATGAGTAACCAGATGGCTCCATCCTGGTTTGATCATTATGAAACCTTTAAAAATGGACAGATATTACAAATGAATAATGCACGAAAAGCTGTCACTATGAAGCCTTCAGAACTGCCCTCCACATCTGGAAGACCTTCTGAAAGATCACATGCTCATAATTTACTTGAGCAAGGAAATGCTGTTGCTGCTAGTCAATTTGGTATTATTCAAAAAAGTTCAATCACTTCATCAATAGCTTGTGAGAATTTCTTCACCCCTCAGTCATTGCAGCCTGATTCTGCTGATGTGAGTTTGCTGGTTACGAGACCAAAGAAGCGTAAAAGTGCCAAATCCAAGCTTGTACCATGGCATAAGGAAGTGACACTGGGTCCTCAAAGACTTCAGAATCTCAGGTGATTGGCGTATACTATAAGTGCCTTATCTATCTTTATTAATGAACTTATGAACCTTTTAGTTATTTATGTTTGGGTTTTTCTTATTTTTTCACTGCAGAAATTCATTGCTATTTTCTTTGATATTATTTGCAGGGCTGATTGTTTTATTCATTTTATCTTTATTTTCCCTGGTGATTGTAACATGTGTAGAGTTTGTTGTTTGCAGTGCAGCAGAAGTGGCCTGGGCTCTGGCAGCAAATAGATTGACTGAGAAGGTGTGCTCATAGCTAATGCAACTTACCAGCTATATTCATCTGTTATAGTTTTCTCCTCTTAGGCGTTTCACAATTTCCTCGTGTGCAAATGTATTCATTTCTGATGACAGGTGGAAGATGATGATGAAATGGTAGATGATGGACTGCTGGTCCACAGATCAAAGAGAAGGCTTATATTGACTACACAGCTTATGCAGATACTTCTCCATCCTCCTCTGGCTTCAGTTCTTTCTGCAGATGCTATTTTACATTATGAGAGTGCTGCATTCTTTGTTTCCAGATCAACACTAGGAGATGCATGCAGCACACTCTCTTGTCCTGGAAGTGATACTCCTGTGCCTTCTAACAGTGGAGACCTGTAAGAATTACTTTTATTATTATCTAAAAGTTTTCTAGCATGCTTTTAGGAGTATTTATTTGCTACCATGGTAAATGTCTTGGGCTTGCAACCATAAAGGTGCGGCTTGAGTCTTAAGAGCAGCCACTTCATGCAAAATGCTGAAGGATTGAGCTGCCACTAAATTCTCACTCAAGGACCTACTTTTGCGGTCCATAATTAGGTACATGCCATTTGGTTTTCTAAGCATGCTTTTTACTGGAAGTAAGATTGATAGTTTTAAGATGGAAATATCATTAAATCCATATGATAACGTAAAAAAATTTATTTGTTTTTTCCTCCTCCTTAGCCTGCCCGAGAAGATAAAAACATTGGAGAAGAATAGGGATCAGTACTTCTCAAAGGTCACAGAAGACCTTATCAGTAGGACAAGGAAGCTGGAGAATGATTTGTTGAGGTAGACTTTAGTGTCTTTGGTGTTAATATTTGATTGCTTGCTAACTTATTCTTATTTTTGACTGTCTTTGATTTTTTACTTTTAATTTTGATGTCCGGCATGTTTTAACATATCCTTTCTCTATCTTACTTATTGGATTCTTGGATTCTAACATTACTGTTGTTTCATGAATTGTGAAACTTCTAGTATTTTTACATTTTTCTGCAATAAGGATACTGGCTTTTGATTGAGAAGAATGACATAGGAATCATGTATAAATTAAAAAAAAAAAACCCGGAAATGATTTGCTCGATAAGTCTAGAATGTTATGCCTAGAAACAAGTTTCTAAGAGAGATATACTCATTACAACAACAATTGAGTTTGCTGGAACTTGATCGTGTGAATATAGAGTTTGCTTGCTTGCATCATCCTTGGCATCATAAGTCCAATGATAAAACATATTTGGTGCAGAGATATGCTCACTAGTTTTATTTTACTGCTGATGATGATGCAGATTGGACAGAAGAACATCAATTTCAGACCTGAGAGTGGAATGCCAAGATCTAGAGAGGTTTTCTGTTATCAATCGCCTTGCTAAGTTCCATGGCCGGGGTCAAACTGATGGGGCTGAGAGCTCATCCTCCTCAGATGCATCTGCAAATGCTCACAAATCTTGTCTGCAGAGATATGTTACTGCACTGCCCATGCCTAGGTTTCTTCCCGACAGGGTACAATGTCTTTCACTTTGATAATTGGTTATCTGATTTTCCCTCTTCGTGGCCAATTTCTCCACATGCCATACTTCTTTGATTGATCTTCTTCTAAGCTGTATGCTGGCCCTTGCTTACAAGATAGACCTTGCAATAGGAATGTAGGAGGTTGGATGCTAATGTCTCATTAAAAAATGGAGGCTGTTAGATCTTTTATTATAGGCCATTGATTTCATTCTTGAGAAATATGATCTGGTCTTGTATACTTCCTTGGATGTGTAGAGATACATTGGGGTTCTTAAGCAGGACAAGTATAAGGGAACTTTATGAAATACTATAAGGGAACCTTATGAAATTGGTTGTTTTTAGGGCTAGGGTTGTAGAATGCGGCCCTTATAGGGACTTATAAATGAAAACACAGGTCTGAAATTAAACATCAGAAGGAAAACAGGGTAGAAAGCTACTAGCCTCACACTGTTAGATTTAAGTAATCACTTCTTGATTGAAGCATCACGCTTCCTCATTATTTAAGCAAAGGCTGCACTTATTCAATAGAAGTTCACTCTTGCTGAAATTGAAAAATACAAGTGCACACACATATAATGATTGAGTTATTCCTAATCATAATTAGAGTTTGATTCTTGAACAAGAAACATTAATATTCCTATTTTGACTGGGAAAGAATTACCTAAATAAGAAATATAATTTTCCTGGAAGAAACTCATTGCTTCCTAAATGGCTATAAATTGTTCCTCTTTGAAATAAATTTGCTGAAATTATAAGTTTGCCCCGTGCTTAAGGCTGCATCAGGTTCCCTGTCATTTTTTTGTAGTAAATGGGGAGAATAATTGCAGTCTGATTTAATAATGATGTTTACATAGTTGAAAATTTTAGTTGCGTTCTTGCTTAATGCTTTGGTAATTGGTTTCTACTTTCTATTGGTGAAATATGGATTTGTTTGGAAAGAGGTGGTAAATGAATGTCGTGGTCCAAGTCTTGAATTTTCAATATTACTGTGAACTTTACAAAGTGGTTGGAGTTTTCCCACGATTTGCCACACACTTCTTTTCCCAGAATTTAGGCACTAAGATCAGTTTTACAAGGTACTTCTGATTCTCCACAATTGTCTTTCCAAATGCCTGGAGTCTTGAATGAATGTCATGATCAAAGTCTTGAATTTTCAGTATTACTGCAAACTGTACGAAGTGGTTAGAGTTTTCCCATGATTTGCCATGCACTTCTTTTCCCAGAATTTAGGCACCGAGATCAATTTTACAAGATGTGATTCTCCAAAATTGTCTTTCCAAATGCATGGAGTCTTCTTTTTCTTCTTCTTCTTTTTGTTTTTTTCTTTTTGTTTTTTCCCTTTGGTTAATGTGCTTTTTAGGGTAGTGCTCATTTGGAGACCTTATTCCCGCTAATTATGTACCTAGTTATGCTTCAATTTGTTCAAAAATTTTGTTCTCATGCTTTCTCAATATACAACAAAGGCATTGGAAACTTAATAGAAATTCGTGATGCTGAGCCATGGATATAGTCTACAAGCATTTGTCTTGGTAGTGGTTTGTTTGAAAATTCCATTAATTTCTGTTATGCTTCCGCCTTTTTATCTTTTCCCTTTTTTTTTTTAGCCGTGCTGTAGCTTACTGTCGCAGATGTCATGTAGTGGTTGCAGTCATAGAGTTTACAAAATCTTTGTACATGTTCACAACAAAATTCGTTTGTCACTGATTTTATTGAATTTCCCCATAAATTCATAACACTAATTATACTTGTTAGAATTAAGAAGTTAAAGGTTTAAAAATATATCAAACATCAAATCACAAAGAAAAATGCTTAGTTTTTCATTTTGGGTTTTGGTTTCAATACGAGTCATGGGGTATGTGCTGTGAAGAGTTATAAAATCCCATGCATGGCAACGAATTTGATTGTGCCTTCTAAATGCAATTGCACCTCCCCCTTTACCACGCTGTTAAATTAATAAATCAAAAGGAGTACAAATTAGGAACAAGGAAATTTCTGCAAGCCCTGATACGATTCAACATGCAAATTAGTCCAATTTTCTACTGAGAGGGGTTTGATATAATGATTGGCTCCTCATATTATGATTCTTTCTGAGTAGAAATGCTACACCTGGTTTAGACAGGTTTTGTGTTGTTCTTTATTAAGTGCCATTCTCATGAAATATTCCTTTGGGGAATGACAAATTATTTTTATGTAGTCATTTCATTATAAGAAATTGCCAAATCATATGACTGACTCTCACCAGCCTAATCATTTCCCCAACTGCAAGGATCAAACCTGTTTTGGTTTGCAGGTTCGTTGTTCTTTCTCTCAAGAAATTTTTTGTTTTTTTCTTGAACATGAGAATTATTTATGTTGGATTTATGGAGCATTTGGATTTAGTCACTCTCACCAGTTCCACAGTATTCAAGGCACGATGATCATGCCCGCTTTCACTTCCTTGATAATATACGAGTAGAACAATTATAATTCTATAAATCAATTGAATGCTTATATTATAAGTTCTTATTTTAGATGAATATTTTTCTTTAAGATGTAAAAGTAAAGAAAATTAAGAAAACTATCTCTTAGACTAAATCAATTTGCATCAAGATTTTTTAGAGTTTTCCAGTTGATGATAATATTTGTGAGTTATGTATTATTTATTTTAAAAATTGACAACAATTAAGGATTTAAATTTGAAATGCATTGAGAAAATACATATATTATATGAATTTTAGAATCATAAGAGAAGGTTTTAATTAAAAACAAAAAGAAAAAAAATATATGTTTTGATAATTTTTGCTCAAATGCATTAGAAAGGAAAAGAATAATATAATTCGTGCATGTTTTCTGAATCTTTTCTAATTAATTTTATGATTATAGAAAAAATAATATTAGTAGAAAAAACAAATAAAATTATGGGAAAAATGTTTTTTATCTCTCGATTCAGTAATGTATCTGTTTTTCTTATGAAAAATGATTTTTTTTTTTAATAAGAAGCATAATTCAGGACTTAAATTTCATTCGCATTGAATATTCATGACACAATATATATATATATAAACTCCTAGAATTGTATTCAAAAATAAATATAAAATTGAACAATATCTAATAAAATAATACCTTCAATATAAATTTATTACAGGGAAAATGTTTTTTTTTTCCTTGATTCGTGAAGTTGTTTTTGTTTTTCTGATGAAAAAATGATTTTTTTTAATAAGAAGTATAATTCATTAAATAAAAAGTAATAGCAATTCAATGTATATTGAAGATTACTGTAAGGACTTAAAACTTCATTTTAATATTATATTCAAGAACATAAATATAAAAAAGAGTTTAACAGGTATGTAAACAATTTAATTTAATCATCCTTTCTACCCATTCCACTCTTCCATGCAACTAGACACATTAAACCAACACGAGCTTAGTACATTTTCAATTTTTCATCATTCAAATACATGGTCATTCTAAGTACACTTTTAGTGAATGCTATTAAAACATTTAAAACCAATATCCAACATTCCTAGCATCATCAATATTACATAATTTTATCAAATTTTCACAAACCCTTAAAGGTCTCAATGGGGATTAAATTCCCAAAATTAATTTCAAATTACTTTCTATTACAACATTTCTCATACCACAATAACTAAAGTATTGATTAATTATCATATTTATTTACACAAACCCTAGAAATTTAAAAATTTAGAGATTTACTCTCTCTCTTTTAACAAAACAAGAAAGAAATGTATTTACTAAGTTCCTTACCTTTGCTAATTTTACTCACTTAAATGAGTTCTTATGAAGATTCCAAAGAATCTCATCCTCTTCTAAATTTCCAGCTTCCTCTCACTTTTTTGTTTTAACCCTCAACCTCTCTACTCTCTAAGATTTCTATATACATTTGTTTTCCTAATAGGATTCACTTGGAATCACTCTTCCCATCCATAAACCTGAGATAAACTTGCATGAAATAAAGAAATGGGAAAATTTCCAGCCTATTCCTTTCCCATCGCCACCGACCTTCTTTAAGGAAGGAGAGTGGATTTTTGTTTTAATTACAAAAATACCACTCCTAATTATCCAATGTGTTGTTTTCTATCATTTGTAATCGAGCGCTTTTCACGTATCAATTTATTACTTATTTTATCTAAGATTTTTAAGTTAATTTGCTAGAGACTTTCACCCCAAATCATAATAATTTTCCTCTTAATTTATTATTTTTTCTATTGAGGATTATACTATTTAAGATTGGTTTACAATTTTGGACCGAGAGTTTAAATACCCTATACAATTTTAAGGTTGGGAGCTGACAATGCCGTTGAAATTTATTGCATGAGAATGTTGATTTAAGAAGTAGGCAGATTTGTGCCAGCAAGGATGTTATATTATGGATATTATAGTTGATGATGTTTGTAAAACATAGATGGATGGTTATGGTTTCTGATTTCTCTAAATCTTTGTGTGATAATTGGCTTGAATATTTTCTAGTAGTCTAGCCTTGGTTTATCTTCGAATTATTTGTCTTAAGACGGGGGTGGTATTTGATGTAAATTGCTAATGTTGCAAATGAAGTGGCTATGAAGCATTTAAAAAATTCAAGAAAAGCTCCTGCAAATTACAAATAAACACAATGAAAAGAGAAAGCAAAAGTCTATGGCCAAGAAATCCATTTAATTGTTAAGAAAAAAGATTAAAACCCCAAGCCCATTACAAATAAACCCCAAAAGCCTAATTCAATAGAAACCCATTGTAAATAAGCTTAAAGCTAGCTCAGAAGAGACCAAGCCCTTACAAGATGCCTAAACTAGCCCAATTAGAACCGGTTATTAAGATAAAGGGTTGAACTTTATTATTCAGTTTCAATCGGTTTTTGGTTTGCCTTGATTCATAATTTAAAGGGAGGGGGGGAAACCATCTCGATTGAATATTCTGGTCCAAACCAAACCAATACAATACGAGAAATGATCAACCCTAAATACAACAGAGAAGATTATTTTTTTAAAAATGAGAACAAAATAAATAAATAAACTAGCTCATGAGCTAGGAGCTGAGCCTGGATGCATGCAAGGGAATTTTATATGGACAACGCATGTTCATCCTCCTATGCTAGAATCCAGACTACGTGACAGATTCCAGCACTTTTTTTATTTGGTAAACACACATCCGAGCTCATAAATAATTTATAAGCAACAAATTAATGCAAAAGTTGAATTTAAGTGATCTAAAAGTTCTTAGGGATAAAAGCTTCGATATTCATAGGGATAAAAGTGCAATGGTAGGCATTTAGACAGGATTCTGTCAGCACAAATTCTCCTTTTTATTTTTATTTTTTATATTTCTTTATTATTACAATTTTTTTTTTAATAGAGGGTAGTTGTCTAAATATCTTCTTTTTTTTTAATTAAGTCAAAAGGTAAATTAGCTGATCATATAAAAGAAACCAATTTTCAATGGAACCATTGTGAATCAAGAAAATGGGTTATGAGTGAATGCTAAACCCAACTTTATCATCAACCATGTCAATGAATCAATCTACATTTCCCATTTTGGGAAACATCAAACACCATGTCACCAAGTAAAAGGTTAACACTAGCAGACTTTGGACTCAAGTACTTGCTTGGCACAATAAAAAAAAAAGGTATCCTAAAAAGAGTAAGATTAAAAGACCATGTACTCAATTGAGAAAACAATGATGCAATTTTCCCTTTTAAGAGTTTAAAAGACCCAGAAAGAACTGCTGCAACTCCCTTCAAATAAATGCCTGACGTTCATTGGAAAAAACCAAACCCTTCGCAAGTACATCATAGTTTAACCATCTCGAAATGAGACGCACATGTCTAAATTGATACATGTACGAAGTTCCAATATAATATAACCAAACAAGTTGAAAAGCTATGGCATGAGTTTCAAAATTCATGCTTGAAATTAGAAGCCGCAGTCAACAACTAGCACATGCAATACAAAGACATGTTCACAGAAAGAAAAGCGTCAGAAAAACCAAGACAATGAATTGATAGTCTTCTCTATATCTACTCTCATTCAAGCAACTAGTTTCCAAATAGTTCTGATCTGTTCCCCCTCCTTAGCAAAGCCCAAACTAACCTCTCAGCAAGCAATTGCAATTCGTCCAGCGACCTGGTCAAGATCCCGCTGGCCACTGGATGTAATTTTTCTCCCACTGGCACAGAAAAACAAAGTTGTTGTGAATACACCATATTTATCCGGGGGNGGGGGGGGGGGGAAGGAAAAAGGATGGGGTGGGAATGAGGAGCTGTGGAAGAGATTCTTAAATAATAGTTGAGTGCACAAGACACATTCACTGGCTGTTTCTTAGGAACTATTTGTTTAATTGATAGGAACTACAAAATGAAAAAAACCATAAAAGGAAAAGGGCAGTCCAAAGGCAGATAAACTTGAAAAATAAAAAAACAAAATAAGAATCCAGTTGATGATTCAGTGACTCTGGAAAACTATAAAGGAGACTGATAGACTAACCCCTTCAGGTCAAGGTCAATGATGTTCATGTTCTGCAATTGTTGAAGAATGTGACGAGCAATAGATCCACTGCTCTTGCAGAAATGTGGTGGGCGACTGCCATTCCTTTTGCTCCCTCCATATATCCTCTTGAAGGCACCAACACCTAGACCCCCCCTCAAATATATTTTCCTTGCCATAGAAGCTGCAATGCCACTTCAATCAAATAAGGATAGAAGATCTATATAATGGTACAAGAGTGTGCAACACATCATAAAGGCATGAATGAGAAAGAAAGAGAATACACGTACCAGCCCTTATATAATACCAGTCAGGGTCAATGTGCCCGTCTTAACAATATCAGTCCATGGAGGAAGCTCCACCTATTTTAAGACAACGGGATATAAAAACATAAGAAAAAACTCAGAATGCTTACCATGGTGAAAAGTTTCAATAAAATACGGCAAGTAAATACTGATGAAGACAGATTTATAAACTTTTTAAGATAGAAGAAGCATTGGCAAATAAGAAGCAGCATTTTGCAGAAAAGAGAAAGTCATGCATCAAAACTAAATCCTAAACCTCATAAAACTGGAAGAATTAAAACGTTCACTTTGATAACATTCATTGTGGAGATGATAACAGTAAATGTCAGCAACAAAGTACATCACCACCTTTTTCTAATTGTGCAACTCATAAGGAATAGATTACATGGAAAACTCATAACGATCTATGCCCTGCATGCCACTAGTCATATCATGGATATTGACCAAGTAAAAGATGCAGGCAAAGGAATTGAGACTAGAAACTAGACCTATTAGACAACTTAAACAGTTTAAAAAAACTAGCCTAAAAGGAAAAACAATTTCAAACTAAACCAAATTTATAAATAGCTTCCCAGAGAAGAGGGATCGAGCCATCCGAGCAGGCAAGAAACAATATCATCAGTTGTGCTAATCCTTAATAAGTGGCATTTACATTATGAAAATAAAAGGTAAACAAGTCAACAACCCTTAGGGACACACGAAGATTTGCAAAATCACTAGCGCACACATTTCTACTTGTAACGAGAGATATAAACAAAGAGATTAAGTAAATAAAAAATAATACGGAACTCAGGAAGCAAAATCCAAAGATTATAGAAACATCAGGACATGAAGATTATCAAACACATGGAAGAAGTGTGAAATTACATGTCCAAAAGGGATTTAGTTCAGGGCTAGATAAATGTGAAAACTACCTTGCCAGAGCGTTTGAGGTGGGCGGCGTAGGCCTTGACGAACTCATGAGGAGAGACGTCCTTCACTTTCCTCGTTGCCTCCATTTTTTTTGCCCTTCCGTTCTTTCCTGCTGCACCGCGGAAGCTCCAAAAACAGAGAAGCGAGCGTGAGCTAAACGAGACGCCGGGGGTTTTACGATCTAGGGTTTTTCACCAACACACTCGATTTTTTTATTTACTGTTTTGTCAAATCACGATGCATTGCTATAAATATTATTAAAATATTTTGCCCATTTATTTATAAATAATTCTGTTCATATCAAATATATTAAAATATAAATATTTATTAAAATAGTTTTTTTATTAAACATATCTCACCAAAATCTTTGTTTTGATAATGCTAGAAGCTTCATTATCAAAGTGTTAATATAAATCTAAAATCTCATTTTTTGTTTTTCTTTCCTCTTTCATAAGAGTTCATAAAACTTATTTATATATATTTTTTAAAAGGATGTATTTTTTAATCTTGATTTTAAAAAATTTCTATAATTTCAAATAAAACATATATAATCAAAGATGGTGATGCTTGAAATTAGAAATCGAGGGACCAATTTACAAATGATTTAAGGTTTAGGGGAGGTTTGACTTTTTTAGCTTGTGTCTTAAAATGCAGTAAAACAGAATGCCAAGTGATATTTATTTATTGCATTCGGAGCTTGACACGTCTCATGCCAAGTGATCTCTAGATTGAGGGGGGTGACAATTTGTTAGTTTTTTTTTTTTAGTTATATATTATTCAGCCATTGGTAGAGATTTCATATTCTCCCATCATCTTGCTATTATTTATTGGGATTGTACTTTTTAATTTTATTTTTTAAAAAAGGGAATCAATGGCGATGGGAAAAGAAGTTAATATGTTAAAATTCCTACCCTTCTTTTTCTTAGATCCGTTTAAAGCATCGCTCACCTTCTCTACCGTGGAAGAATTTAACCTGCTAAAATAGCTTCTTTTTAAAAACATACCTCTCATATATATGAGAAATTTTATAGCGACAGTAGTATTGGTTATTTCATGAAGTTTAAAAAAAGATAAAAATAAATAAATAAAATAAATCCATCTAAAAATAATAAAAATATTTTTCACCTGAATTTTTTTATAATTTTTTTAATTAAATTTAAAAAATATCAATAATAATTATTTTTTATACACTATAAAATTTCTTGTATACATATACGAGAGGTATGTTTTTTGTGTGAGTAATGATTTTAAGATGATCCCATGTTGGTCTTTTAAGTATCACAGTTTTACAAGAGTTTAGATAGTATTTAGCAACTCGAATTAAACTGTGTTTTTAAAAAAATTAATGTTTTATTAAAAATTATTTTTTTATATATTTTGAATTATTGAGATACATTAATCTCAAAAATAATTTTTAAAAATAAAAAATATTATTTTAATGTATTTCAAAATAAAAAACACTTTGAATCAAGTTTGTCTAGGAATGTGATTGCGGTTATTTTTTAAAATATTTTTTATTGTAAAATATATTAAAACAATATTTTTTTATTTTTAAAATCAATATATAATAATAAAAAATAAATAAATAATATTAAAGATCATTTAATGTGCATTTTGCACAGTTAGTACTGTAAAAAGAAAACTGAGAACAACAATGATATGAAAAAATCGAAGTGGAATTATATTAAAACATTAATTTGTTGGTGGTGTTTAAACAAGTTTGACAACATATCAATTATTTGAAATTATATTAGCGTCATTCATTAATGTTTTACATTCCTAATTTGTATTCAAAGATGAAAGTAACTAAAATTATATTTATATCATTTTGATAACTAGCTTGATCCTATTAATTAACGTTTTACATTCATGATTTGGTTTTTATGGATGACCTTTTATTTTTTAAAAAAAAATTCACTGATTTAAGATGCCTTTATATTTGCAAAACTTGATATATAAGTGAATAAATTACTCACTTATGGATTATATCCAAATTCTTAAAAAGGCTAAAATCTTTTGGGAATATTATAGCTTTAGATATATTATTATTATTCACTAAAACAATATAACTAGGGATGTGTAAAAAACTAGAAAATTAAATAAATCAAGAAAACCAAGAAACAAATAATCAAGAAAACTAAACTGAGAAAAAAATCAATTAAACTAATTAGAATAATTAGAAAAAATCCCAGTTTGGTTTGGTTTTTGGTTTTGTAATGCAGGAACCGGTTAACCCGAATCGAACCACTTCAAAACAAAACATTATATAGAAAAAATTACTCCCCAGTAAACCATCTCGTAACGCCCTCCCCCTCCCCCTCC
>SRLM01000624.1:0-29191 GCA_015708895.1 Populus ilicifolia | reverse complement strand
AAGGGTTGCTTCAAACATGGATCCATATGTTGTGACTTACATGATTGCAGAGACTACCATTCCCAGTAAGTAATGAGAACCCCAACCAACACCACATACAAAATGTTATTGTTAGTAGTATTTCTAATGAAAGGAAGATTTGTTTGTGTGAGTAGGATGGATATTTTTCAATTTGTTTTCCCTTTACATTTGAGGCAATAATTTAGTGATATAATTGCTTTGCTTGCTTGCTTCATGGTTTTGCATTTTGTGTTGAATAATGTAAGGCTCGGTTTCAAAGACTTCTATGGAAGTCTAGATTTCCAGTACCTGGAAATTTAGGGTTTTGATTTATAATAGAGTTTGGATTTGGGATGAAATTAATGGTGTTGATTTTTAGCTTTTAATTTGTTTGCACAATGTAGGAAAATAATAGTTGTGAAAAGGCATCTTATTGGTGAGTTTGAGAAGAAATATGAGCACATAGGTTTTCTCGGTTTTTTGAAATCAAGAACCAAACTAGATCAGACCAAAAACAGCTAATTTGACTCGATTTGAGTTGTTTTTTTAAACTGGTTTGATTTTTTTATATATAGTTAAAAACCGAATCGAACAAAAAATAATCACCTTTAAATATAACGATGTTTTGACATCTCCACTCAAAAAACTAATAATGACTTTTCAATACAATAAAGTTTTTTCACAATGCTCATTTATCATTAACAAAATGAGCAAGAACAAATAATTTTTTTTATATTAATTGTATAGTAAAATAATCTAAATATCATTGGAAACAAAAAAAATTGGTGTCAAGAGGTATTTTTGTATTTAAAAAATAATTTTTTTGTATAATTTAAGTTGAGAATAATTTGATATTTATCCAAATATAATAAATAATAAATAACTAGAATGCACAATAAAATTATAAAAATACCCTTAAAATAAAATAAAACAAACCTAAAGTTAATGGATATTTTCAGTTTTTCACAATAATTTTTTTATTACAAAGTTAGTTCAGAAACATTGTAGTATTTGACTAAATAAATAAAATAAATAAAAAATGTTGTGCATGTGTGGCATACCTCGAGGCATCCACACCTAAGGGTGTGTTTGGTATTACTTTAGCTGTTGTGGTTGTGGTTTGAAAAAAAATTATTTTATAAAAAATGTATTTAGTTGAGGTTGGAAATATGTTTGGTTAGAACTCTGATTGAAATTGAGGTTGAATAAAAAATAATTTAACAAATTTGGTTAAAAATGCTTTTGAAATTTAGATTATAAAATAATTTTAAAAAATATATATTAATATTTATAGTTTTTAATTTAAATATTGTAGATTTAACTATTGCTATTATATCATGAAATAAATCATACTTTATATAAAATTTTATTATTATTCTATTAAACTATTTACAATTTTATTATATACGAAATTCATCCGATGAGAACTACAATTTTCAAAATCTATATTTGAAATATTTATCAAACAATTAAAAAATATGGTTGGAACAAAACACAATTCCAACCACAATACCAAATACCTTCGAAGTGTGTTGTGTTTCCCAGCATCAAAAAATATTTTTCTTCTGTCTCATTGGCATGGTTTTTATATCATCTTTTAGATATATTTTTAGTAATTGTTTAGTTTATCACTAATAATGTTTTTTTTTCCTTGTCTTTTTCATTCCCTAAAAATTATAACTTGATTTTTTTTAATTGTTAGTATTTCAACTTCAATATTTATTCTTTTGATTTTTAACTTTTAGTCATGAATATTTTGTAGAAGTTGTATTAATTTTTAATTTCATTATTTAAATATGCTATTCAATATGTACATACTTGTAGATGTATTTTTTTTAATTTTCCAGTTATGTGACTAGAATATAATTAATTATTTTATTTAGCATAAATATTAAATATCACTTATTTTTTTTTTAATATCTGGCCATTGCTATTCAAAAGAAGAAGAAGAAGAAATATAGCCATTGTTAATAATACTTGCTATGGCTGTGACAAACCAGTTGGTACCTTCATGTGCTCTCTAGATTTACTTTATTCCCTTTTCTGCCACCTTGTGATAACTTATTTTCATTATAAAAAGAAAAAACCTTTTACATCCTCCACAACCCTTTATTTTCTTTCCTTTTATCCCCTCAAGTTTTTGTTCATTTTAAAAATGTAACTCTTATGCAATGGATTTTTTCCAACAAAATACTAGATTTGCATAATTTAAATTAAATGTGCTTTGGGCTCTGTTTATTACTATAGTATAGTGTCTCGTGTTCTGTATTTTATTTTAATTATAAATTTAAAAGTATTTAATTAATTAATATACATCATAATTATATATATATATATTTCCCTGGAAAATCTCTCTTAGAGAATTGTAATTTTTTTAATTTATTATTGTAAACTACTGTAATAAAAATTATTACACCGAGAAACATACTTGATACTAAAGAGGAGAAGTGGAAAGGTGGGTTTCCAATGCTGCATGGTTCTACAACTAATGTGAGTAGTGTACGGACAATAAGGAAAATGGCGACTTTCTAAGACATGAATTAACTATAAATGGTAATAGTCTCAATTAAGTTTTTTTTTAAAAAAAAATGTGTGTTGATATTTATTTTTATTTTCATGTTTGTGTTTTTGAAATATTTTGTACTAGATATTTTTTTTAATACAAAATATCTATAAAAACAAACACTTTAGTGTTTTTTTCTTAGAAAATTGGTTTACTAGGACAAGCTATAAATGATGAGGATGGGCTAACAAACCATTTCTATGTAGCCTTAAAAGTTTATATATGTGTGTTTTTTATTTTTTTAATTTCTCATAGAATTTATATTTCTTTCAAGCAATATAACAAACAATTTTTTTTATTTGGTTTTGATTGAAGAGAATTTTATTGAGGAGGACTGAAATGAAGAAGCTTCTTTTGAATGTGAGTATTTATTTTTATTTGCTTCATGGTTAGAGATAAATTTTTGGTATGCTTAAGAATGTCTTGTTATTGTGAGACTTGATTATTTCTCTCGTTGATATTTCTTTTACGAGGCTTTTTTCTAATATATATATATATATATTGCATAATAATGATTTCTTTGTTCTCAAATTATATTAGTGTGGAATAGGTAGGTAGGCTCCCTCAAGAAAATAATATTTTGCACATACACTGTAAGCCCTTCGAAAATTTGGAGGTTTTGGGAAATGAAATAAATAAAAAAATAAGTAAATGATAATTATAAGAGTTTTAAATAAGTATTAAATGGATAGAAGGGTTATAGGCTTTGTAATTTAAAATTGTGTGAGTTTTATTGTTTTCATGAATGATGGAGAGTTATGGTAGAGAGTATAATAAAAATCAAACAAATAAATATTTTAAAGTGAAGGTAAATTGTTGAGAGATAAATTGACAAATATAAGTAAAGTTACTCAATTTCATTACCAAATTATGTTGGGAATTGAGAGATATACTTGAAACCACCTAAAAAGCTAGAGTGAATGGCAAAATGGTAAACAAGAGGAAAACATTTTCTTCCTCCTCCCGGCAAGAGGCCGTCGACCATTAACAGAGAGACAAGGTGAGGAAACTTTGCTGTTCTTGTGTTCTCTTATGAAAATCACCAAAGTTCGGCTATTAAGATGGTTAATTTGGGATTTTAAAGGACTAAACAACATCAAAATGAGTTCAAGAGAGATTACGAGAGAGGAAGTAAGAGTTAGAAAGAGAGAGCGAGGAAATCGAAGGAGAAAGAAAGGGTGTTGATAAAAATCCAATAAGAAAGCATTCAAAATTATACAAGTTATAATGAGAATTAACTGAAATTCTATCAAAGTTAGCATACTATGATTGATTTAGGGTTCTTATATAAAAATTAAAACATTTATAAAAGTTTCGTGGATTGATGTAATTAGAATAAAAAGGAGTTGGAGTTACTCAAAATATTAAAGGAATTAAAAGGAAAGCTCTTGATGGAGTATAGCTGACCATATTGGGAAAAAATAAAAAAGTGTGAGACAAATGCTTTATTTGTTTTTATAAAAATATTTTTTTTAAATCATTTTCCTGTTTAATAAACATGCAAAAAGTTAGTCAAAAAAATTAAATTTTAATAAAAAAATTAAACTTTAATGTCTGGAAAATGTTTTTCTTTTTTTATCCTTGAAAAACACTTTTCTTTTTAATTTAGAACAAAATCTCTCCCTCTTTCTCTCTTTTATTTAGTTTTATTATAAACTCTTTTTTAAAAAACACTTTTGCATGGTTGTTGGAAATTTCTCTCTTGAATCTTTTTATTAAAACAAAAATTATTTGAATGCTTACAAATAAAAAAATATTAATAAGTTTTATTTAAAAAATATTTTGCAAGGTTATGTACCTATAATATTATATTTAAAATATTTATATTACATATATAGTTATATTTTATAAAATAAAACTATATATAAATATATGATATAATAAAAAAAACTCATCATTATACTTTTTGGATCTCATTTTTTTTATTGTAAGTGATTAAATATTTATATTAAATATTATATATATCTTAGATAACTTTTTTATAAAATAAAATATTAAAATATTAACAAGTTATTTTCTAGTTTATTTTTATAACATAATCAAATACCAAAAAGTATTTTTCAACTTATTTTCTATAACACTACTAAATATTAAAAAATAATTTATTTTTTAAAAATCTATCTTTTAAAAAAATTACTTTAAAAAAACAACTTTCCAATGGGATCTAGATTGAATGTTTGTTTATTTATGCTTATTTATACGTAATTGGCACACATTGATACATTGATGATGATTTGAAATGAATAAATTTCTTGTGTTGCTTGTATTTAAAATTTGATATACCTTGATGCAGGCATAGTTGTGATTATTAATGGAATAGCTAAGTTTTTGTGTTCTTGGAAAAATATGAATGTGATAAATGTTGATATTGATGAGAATTGAGAAAGTTCTTGGCCTTGTAAGGGTCGAAGTTTCGGCTTGTTATAGACGAGAAAGAATTTTTGAATGTAATGATGTGTTTAATTATTGTTAAAACATGAATCATTGAAATGATCATTGATCAATAAATTTGAAAGGAGTAA
Source organism: Populus ilicifolia (assembly GCA_015708895.1). Lineage (NCBI taxonomy): Eukaryota > Viridiplantae > Streptophyta > Magnoliopsida > Malpighiales > Salicaceae > Populus > Populus ilicifolia. Next base: position 24,106 of record SRLM01000624.1, on the reverse strand, counting down.
TATAAAAAAAATTGATAAATAAATGAATGAATGAATTTTTATTTTTGAATTGATCTATTCGCCGCGATCTCAACATTCTTTTTTTCAGTTCAATTAGGCGAAGCCCGCAGCGGAGCTTAGAACACCTGTCTGTTCTCTGTCTCCAGCTCTACAAAGCACAACAATGATAGGGCACGACACAGACGCTTCATTTCATTAAATAAATCTCCTCCTGGAGGTCTTCAAGCGCTCTCCAAAATTTAAAATATGTATTTTTATATTATTTTAATATACTAATATTAAAAATAATTTTTTTAAAAATATTATCTTAAATTATTTTTAAATAAAAAACATTTTAAATCACAACCAATATTATAATCTCAAAAAAAAAAAACCCTTCAAGTGTAAATTTAAGCACAACCCGTTATTAGTCGAATGATCATTTTACAAATTTCCCCTCAAACTTCTTATTGACTCACAATCATTGTAAAATCATATTTTAATGAGATATATTTATTATTGTTATCTTTACAGTGAATAACTCAATCCTTTTATATTATAGCTGTATAGTTAAGTGATTTAAATACCTTTAAAAATATTAAAATTAAAGATAAGGGGCTTTCATTGCTTTGGTCGGACAATGACATGATTGACAAAAAAAATGAAATTGATGTCCAGAATTTTTTTTTATATTTTTCATATTTTTATTATAGTTTTTTAGTTATAATCAATTTCAATAAGGAACAATTAATTTTTTTAATAAATATAAATATAATTAAAAATTTTAAAGTGATCGGTTCTTGTGTATTACACGCTGCGAATGAATGATACTTATCTTTTTTGGGTTTTGCCGGCAGCAATTCCTGATGATCAAACATTATCTTTAGCAACAACATTAGAATTATTGTGTCTTCTTCTTTTTAGCAGTCAGATGTACATGCACGATAGAATAATGGTCATGCTCCTATGGTTTTTCTTTCCCTCTCTTTTTTTTCTTTACCTAAGATCTCACGTTATCATTCTCAAGAATTAAACGTGTCCTATTAATCTATATATATATATATACATACACAGATACTAATTTTAGTTTTTATTTTTTGATTGTTATTTAATTTTTTAAAGGTTTTTTAAGGTTGATTTTTTTTTAAATTTTATCCCTAAATATTTTATTTCATTTAATTTTTGTATCCAATTTAGTCATCATTATTTTAATTGTTTTTTTTAAATCATTTTTTTAATTTATTTTTCATTTTCATTACTCATCATTTTATTTCATTTAATTTTTATATTTAATTTGACCCTCATTCTTTTGATAGCTATTTTTTAAATTGTTTTCTTGATTTTTTTATTTTATTCCTTGTTATTTTATTTTATTTAATTTTTATATTAAATTTCATTTTCATTCTTTCAATTGCTATTTATTTTTTAAGGCCTTTTGAGGTTGTTTATTTAATTAATTTTATCCTCAACATTTTATTTCATTTATTTTTTTTTCCAGTTTGGACTCATTTTGTTATTGCTATTTGTTTTAAATCCTTTATTTTTTTATTTTATCTCTTATCATTTTAATTAATTATTTTTTTATTTAATTTGATATTCATTATTTTAATTGTTATTTTTTTTATAGTTTTGGATGATTAGAAATTCTGCTGATGATTTAGGTCATGGGTATTAAAAACTAATTTGATTTAATTTTTATTTTTTTTTAATTTTATCTGTTCATATTAAATTAATAGATTTTGAGCTTTATAATTATTTTTTATTATTTTTATTTTATATTTTAAATCACAAATTAATTAAGTTAACTTAATATTTTTTTAAATTAATTTTTTGAATTCCACCTTTTATAATTTACTTTGTCCAGAGGGCCTTCAATATTTTATTGAATTTCTGATGTGCACGTTTACTTTGGTGCTATTTAGGCCTTGAATTATTTTTAAATTTTTTTAAGAAATTATCATATTTTTATTTAGTTTTATCAAATAAGATTATTGTTATTTTTTTAAAAAATGTAAATAATATATTTTTATAATATTCACAGGTATTTTTTTCAATTCATCATTATTTTTTATAATTATATTATTAAATTAATTAAGTTTATCAAACTCTTTCACTCAGTTATTCATATGAAGATTTTTGGTTTTTTTTTTTAAACTCTATAATCACTCGGCCATTTTTTATTCTAGAAAAAATGTAATCCGAACTGCAGTCTATGATGGGTCGGCTATGTAGTTTATCTGTCTCCGTTGTTAGAAGTATGAAATTACGAGCTAGCTTAAGAACAAAATAAAAAAAATAAAAAAAATTTAGGAAGGATTGATGTCTCACGCACACCCAGGCAACGACCGATAGCTATCTTCACCCACCTCCTCCCCCCCCCAACCACCAAAAAAAATCTCATCGAATCTGTCTCTCTAAATTATCAGATAATCCAACCTCATTCTTTCCAGATTATTAATCTTTGTAATTAGATGGCTGCTCTACACTACGAAGCTTTAGACTCCATCTCTGTATCAGACATCGAAGCTCTTGGGATTTCCCCATCAAGCGCACTCAAACTTTACGAAGATATCTCTGAAATCATCAACACTCATGGTCCTTCCTCTCCTCAAACATGGACTCTTCTCTCCAAACGCACACTTCATCCTCTTCTTCCTTTCTCCTTCCATCAGATGATGTATTATGGCTGCTTCAAGGACTTTGGCCCCGACCCGCCCGCTTGGTCACCCGACCCGTAAGACTTTTCATACATGATGTTAAGTTTGAGACCTGTCTGGCGTGATTTTGTTTTTTAGTATAGATCATGTCAGGGAAAAACATGAATTTAGTTTAGAAATATATTTTGTAAAAATGACTTTAAAACAACTCTCTTTGAAGAAGAAATGCGGTATAAGTTATAATGCATCAGTTAAAAGTTAAAGACATTCAACTTTTGATTAAATCAAGATTTTCATTGCAATTCAAAAGTTGTTATCTAACCAAACATGTTTATAACTATTATTGAATCAAAAGTAAAAATCATTTTGCAGAAGTCATAACAAAGCTAACCTTAAATTATAATACTAAGAGGTAGTTCTTGAAATTGTGCAAGGAGAGAGAGAACAACTGAAATGTCACCTGCGCTTGTCTTGAAGACAGACACTCTAGCCCTTTCATCCTATTTTTATTTTGCTATGCATGCCCGTTAGTTTGAATGTTGTTACATGGACAGGGAGGCGGCAATGCTGACGAATGTGGGACAGTTATTAGAGAGGCGTGGAAAAGAGTTTTTGGGTTCTACATATAAGGATCCCATATCAAGTTTCTCTCATTTTCAAGAATTTTCAGTATCCAATCCCGAGGTAGAATTTGTGCATGAATTTGTCGGTGCATCTTTATGCCCCCTCCTTTTATTCTGTCAAAATTGAACCGTGAGTCAATCTTTGGCGTGGTTTCCTATGTCTTTGCTGGTCAGGTGTATTGGAAAACTATTCTCGATGAAATGAGTATATCATTTTCAGTTCCTCCCCAAAGTATTGTAAGCGAGAATACAGATAGAGAAAGTTCCTTGGCAAACCCAGGTGGTCAATGGCTTCCTGGAGCATATGTAAATCCTGCAAAAACTTGTTTGACTTTGAATTGTAAGAGAAATTTGGATGATGTTGTTATAAGATGGCGTGATGAAGGAAATGATGATATGCCTGTAAGCAGTTTGACACTCGAGGAATTGCGTTCAGAGGTTTGGTATGCTGGTTTTCACATACAAGTTTTGTTTATTACAAGTTCTTTTATCTGTTGGCTAAAAATTTTCATTGCCATAATTTGGATGCATTAGCTCCATGGTGGAAAATGGAAATGGCCTCTCTTTAAAAAAGATGTCGCAATACTGTAATTCTGTCACAACTTGCAATGACATACTTTGAAGCAGGTTTTGGATAACTTTGTCAATCTTCTAATATGGTTTCAACCTCATACCATTGTTTTGCTTGTCCTATAATTAGACCTCTTATAAAGTTTTGTATTTATTGCTCTAGATATAGTTAAAATGATGAAAAAGATTCTTGTGGTGTAATGTTTAGTTGGGTTTAAGACTTAGTAGAGGTGAGTTGTATTAGAAGAATCATAATCTTTTATCATATACAATCAGTGTAATATTTTATGGGAAATGATTTACTGCAGCTTGGTTCTTTCTGATTTGCTAAGGTATCATGAAGTTAAGAGATAATCACATGAGGCTTATCTCGACTTCTGCTAAATTCTTTGATTTTGGTTATTCTTCTCATATATTTTTGCCTCGCAACTTTCTCCATGTCTGACGCAAAATTTCTCCTTGCGCTACAACTTGCAGGTTAGTTGCATATGCCCTCAATGCTCTGGGTTTGGACAGAGGATCTGCAATTGCAATTGATATGCCAATGAATGTGGAATCTGTGATTATCTACCTTGCTATTGTTCTAGCAGGACATGTAGTTGTATCCATTGCTGATAGCTTTGCTCCACTTGAAATATCAGCGAGGCTTAAAATTTCAGAAGCAAAGGCCATATTTACTCAGGTAATAACTTATTTCCTTCCATAGGAATAAAATTATTCACATTCTTCATTGATATATTTGTGCTTGAATTTTCTCAAGCTGTGGAGTAACATTGTGGATTTTTAAGTCTATGTTTCCTTGTCCGATACATTTCACTTAAATGAATTCTCTGCAAACCCTACTTCATCATTGTATGATTACTTGAGTCGGTGATAGATTTTGCTCCTAGGGTTTCTTTAAGCACCGTTGTTCACTTTATCTCATTTAACAAAAAAAAAATAAAAAAATCCGCAATTCTTTTTTTGTCAGCATGATAGCTTCCAATTGTAATTTAAATTTACAACTGAAAGCTGCTTTGGTTTAGATTATTCCTTTTCCACCTCTTTGTAGGAAGTGTAGCCTTATAGGTTATATTTGATGAAGTTCCTTGGGATATACTTAATGCACTCTGGTTTGCAGCAAATGTCAGGACAACCTATGTGGAAGCTTACCCTAAATGACTCTGACTAGCCATTGTATTAGATGTCAAAAGGGACAATAAATCAATTACATAGGATACCATGAAGATCATTAACACACAAAGGCTCCTCACTCTATGGAATTACTTTCAGGTTTCACATATCTATTATTAAATAAAAATTCATGACGTTGGTCACTGAGGTGTTAAACTTGTGAGAATCTATTAATCTCTAGTCATGCAATATTATGTTATACTTATTGGTTCTCAATATAAATGAACTCAATAAGGGCTATTCCTAAGTCAGTACTGATCATACATGTTTGTATCATGGCTGAGGGTTCATGTTTGTGATGATCTTTCAGTGGGATTTGTTCAATGCTAATTTCTCTTCCATGGTTTATTTATTGTTCAATCTATCAGAAAGTGTTTGAGCTCACCCTCTTTTATGTTCACTTGATACTGTGTTATAGTACTAAGTAAGTTTATGGTAAGTTTGTGCTTTGGAGATTTGGAAGCTGAAAACGAAAGGCTTCATCTCAGTAGTGGTGTAAGTATCAGAACTCTTAGCAAAATAAACATCGTTGAGGTGATCTGCTCCGAATTATTCATTTTTATTTTCTATTGATAATGTTATGATTGTTATCCATTCCTCATGTAAGCATAGGGTCCTTGACTTTCTTCTCATTCTTCAAAACCCTTTTTCTCAGGATCTTATAATTCGTGGTGATAAAAGTATTCCATTGTATAGGTGAAATTCTATTTACTCTTTATTCATATAGTAAAAAATTCGGGTTCATGCATTTCTTTGTGAATGTTTGACTTGCCATATAACTTCAATTCTACAGTCGAGTTGTGTATGCTCAAGCACCTATGGCAATTGTCATTCCTACCAAAGGCTGTAGCTTCAGCATGAACTTGCGTGACGGTGACATTTCCTGGCATGATTTCCTTGAAAAAGCAACAGATTTAAGGTATGCTTTCTTATGTTTTTTCTTTCTCTTTTTCTATATTTTCAACTTTAAATAGGAATTAACTGCTTGTTTGATGTACCATATTATGGCTGCTCTTGCTCATAATTTGTATACGGCATGATATTTGTTGCACATAAGCAACCAAAATGTGATATTTTGGGACTTTGTGACAGAAAGGCAATGAATGCACGGATGCATTGCTGTCCAATCAAGAATTAAAAAGTTCTGTGAAATATTTTCATGAGTTTTCATGTTTTGCTGAATCCCGTGGTGATAGTTCTCATCTTGTTTGATATAAAATTACTCCTGGTGTGTTGGAGAAGTAATTCATTGTATGTCAATATCATTATTTTTAACTTGGCATTATTTTGTTTGGTTTTATATGCTTGCCAATTGCTACTTGCTTTGAATAGTTTCACTTCTCCTGGGTGTTGAAGGGGCTTTTTGGAAATTGGATTAGTTATGCAAACTGTAGGCTGTTTGGTTGATTACAACTTTAAGAATGTCTTTCTGAGTTATTAAATCATATGCTTTTGGGAACAGACGAAAAAAATTATCTTGTTTTTCTTTCTTTTCTTGTTGGAACAACTTAATTTTGACATTAGCATGTCTACTGCTTTCTGTTTCACATTTTACAATGCTTTAGTAAACTATCAAATAGGAATTTATCAAAGAGCTTCCTGATAAGCAATTTCTTTAGTTTGAACTTGTGATTGATGAAGTTATACTATTGATGCTACACATGCTCATCTGTAACATTAAAACTGCAGAGGAGATGAATTTGCAGCCGTTGAACAACCAGTTGAAGCATTTACAAATATCCTTTTCTCATCTGGAACTACAGGTAACTTGCTGGTATTCTAGGCTTCTTTAGCTTTCTGGCTCTTTATTTTATTGCTTAAATTCAAAACAGCATTTCTTTGAGCAAGTTGAGGTTTTTTTCCGTGCCTTTAGTTAAATTAATAATGAAATAAATTGCAAATCTTTTTAAAAACTGTTTTTAAATCACTAAAAGTTGTAATATGTCATCTAATTGCAAAAGAAAAGACAAGGTATTTTATTTTTTTGGAGTAATTGAGTAAGATTAATGGTGTAAATTTGAAGTTATGGTGGACTTCAACCATGATTTCTCTGGAAATGAGGAAGGACAGGTGGTTACTTGAAACTGCTTCTTTTTTTTTTGTTTTTAATGTTTAGTTTAGTATTCTTAGTTAATTTCAAGAAGCCTATAATTGTGTACATAATTTCTTCATTATCACTTAAAGGAGCCTCAATATTTTAATGGAATTCTGGTTTTTCATGTCAGAAGAAAATTAAATGTTCAGGTTCTGATTTGTATGCAAGTATTTGCACACCAACTTCATGGATCCTTTGGGTCAAATGTCATCATTTAAACATCTATCATGAAGGGGATATCAACCTACAATACTTTGTGATATTATGTTCTGTGGTTTTAGCATGTTCTACATAATGACTCCACTTTAGCACAGTTGTTAGCACTCACCATAGCGGCCTGAAGAACTTAAAGCTGTGGTTCATGATTCCAAGTAAAGAAAATAACACAAATTCATTGTAATCTAACAGCATAAACTAAATCATGAGCTGGTGCCATTCTGACTTGACAAGATCTTTGGTAACTTGTTTCCATCAAAGTTTTTGAAGTTCTGGATTTGATTTAATTGTTAACCAATAGCCTTGATTCTGTAAATCAATGGGAGATACATCAGAACTAAACCTAATCATGCACAATTCAGATAAACTGTTAATTCTATTCTAGAGGTTTCAAAACTGATTAAAACTGAGAAAAGGTTTCAAATTCTTAGTGACAAGTGTGAATGGGACTGTTTGCTCATGTAGGGGAGCCAAAAGCAATTCCATGGACCCATTTGACTCCTTTCAAAGCTGCTGCTGATGCATGGTGCCACATGGATATCCGCAAGGGTGATATTGTTGCTTGGCCAACTAACCTTGGGTGGATGATGGGTCCTTGGCTAGTATATGCTTCATTATTAAATGGGGCATCCATTGCTTTATATAATGGATCTCCTCTTGGTTCTGGCTTTGCCAAATTTGTACAGGTAAGAATTCAATTCCCATTTGTCTATTTAATATTTCTCAGTGCCAGTTTTCTCTGTTGCCATCTGACTTCTTAGTTTATCTTCCTGTTCCAAAATCTAGTGTTATTTTATGCTTTCACTTGTCCAGACCAACATAACTTCTAGACTATTTGCAGTCTTATTTTTTTTTTTTGAAAATTGAATTCTTTGTCATCTCTGCAATTGCTGTTCAGTTTAATTCCTTTAATAACTTTAAGCCATAGATAATTCTGGAATCTTCTTACCAAGAACTTCTAGTGAGTCTCTCTCCATCAATTGTAAGCTATTGTCATCCTGTGTCTATTATAAGCTTTCTGACCTGTGGTTGAACTTCATTTTTTCCTTGTGAATTCACTTTTATTAATATATTAACTGAACTTCCATTTCCCATTATTTGAAGAGAGAGAGAGAGAGAGGCAATAACAACAACCAAGCCTCAGTCTAAAACAGTTTACTAAAAATTTCACCTACATGTTTGGTATGTTATAATTTAATGTAATGAAGAACATAGTTGTTCCACTCCTTTCTCTGGTTACCCAAATTCAATGTTATTGTGATGAAAAGTATTCATTGATATAATCAGTTAGAAAAAGAAATTAAAGTTGATAATTTCTTGAACTGACTGCCTTTAAATATTTTGAAGGAGAATTGCATTTTTTTAATGTGATTACACTTTAAAGAGGGTTCGCATGATCAATTTTTTTCTTTATTCTTCTTTTTCAAGAAATTGTTTGAGAAAAGTAATTATACTCTTTAATTGTTCCCAATCATGGTTTAATAATTGTTTTATTTTATTTTTTTATTAAATTGCAACTGTCATTACTGCATGCATGTAATCACCTTTACAACTTATAATTTGATGCGCATTACAATTCCAATCATCATTATATTCCATGACATGTTAAAAGAGTAACCAAACAGTGTAATCAAAATTCTAATTTAATCACATTAAATCTCTACCTTGATTATGTTCTACCATAAGATGTTGATGTAATTCAAGTTACTCTTACACCCTCTCGTTTCTTCTTCTGGAACCTTTTTTTTTTTAAATTTGGGAAGTAAATGTGAACTTAAATTTAGTTGACACAGAAAACAGAATGGTGCTCCACTGAACTTCTCTCTTTTGTTAAACTCAGGAGCAATACATAATGCAACAGTGGAAAGCTTGGATGAGAAGACATTAGTGTGAAAAGCAATTATGCATGTTTGCTACTTGCATGTGTTGATTACATTAGTTGATTGTTAAATGGTTTGACAAAGACATGATTTCTTTTCAAGAGAATTTTATTTTCTGACAATTTTCCTGAGAATATTTTGAAAGACATAGGATTTGAAAAGTAATATTGCTTAAGATATGCTGTTTAATATATGCTTTAAGAATTTAAGATTTTTGAAGTTCATACAAGTTCTACAATTTGTCCAGGATGCTAGAGTAACGATGCTTGGTGTGATCCCAAGTATAGTCCGGGTATGGAAAAGTGCAAACTCCACATCAGGCTATGATTGGTCTGCCATTCGGTAAGTGTAAGTTCTAGACTTTTACTTTAGTTTTGTTCTCACCTTGTAAAATGCGGTAGATATGTGAGGGTTTATTTGTGTTTTTCTGTTTGATTGAAGATTGTGTATTGTCAATTTTTTCCCCTGTTACTGATTCAAGATATATTTCATCATGGTCTTGTCAAATATGGTAGTTGCTTTGCCTCCACTGGTGAAGCATCAAGTGTAGATGAATACCTATGGTTGATGGGACGAGCTCAGTACAAACCTATTATTGAATATTGCGGTGGCACAGAGATTGGTGGTGGATTTGTTTCCGGGTCCTTGTTGCAGCCTCAATCACTGGCTGCTTTTAGCACGCCAGCAATGGGATGCAGTTTGTTTATTCTTGGTGACGATGGTCATCCTATAGTGAGCATTATTGCACCTTACTTTAATTTGAGAAAATATTAGTCCTTAGCAATTATAACAAGAGCAGTATATGAAGTTTGGTTTAGCACTCAAATATTGAAATCTGTGCAAATAAAATACTATCCATGAGTGGTTATGTGTTTCTGTTCAGAACATTATCTAGTTGTACCCTAATGAAGAACGATGATTGTTTTCCTACTAAATATATGCAGTTAATTGTTCGGATTCCTTCCTAACCAGGGCACCTCTAAATTTGTGTCATGTCATGCTTAAGAAAGTTTGGAAAGACTTTGTTAAGGAAAATCTCTTTTTCTTTCTTATTTTAAATAAATAAATAAATCTGACAAGCTTGTTTTTTGGCTTCATCTCTGTTTTGACAAAAAGGTTCTACTGAACTTATAAATTTACTACTGATTGGAATTTTCCAATATTCCAATGAACAATTTGACAACTCATTGTTCCCGTTTCTTCAAGCATAGCCACAAAATGTACCAGGGATGGGTGAACTGGCACTTGGTCCTCTCATGTTTGGAGCTTCGAGCACACTGCTGAATGCTGACCATTACAATGTGTACTTTAAAGGAATGCCCCTTTGGAATGGAAAAGTAAGTGCTCCTCGGTATCTATCTCCTAATTTGGTGTTGCAGCCACCTGAGTAGTGGACTTTTGATTTCATTCATGCAGATTCTTCGAAGGCATGGGGATGTTTTTGAGTGTACTTCTAGAGGTTATTATCATGCACATGGCCGCGCAGACGATACCATGAATCTTGGGGGTATCAAGGTGTGCTTTTAATCTTTTGATTAATAAAATCTTTGCTAATCAATTGTGTGTTTTGCAGACACATAAAACAAGCTAATCTCTCACCTCATTATAGGAAGATGAGAACATTGTTACCTTCCCTTACAAAAGCCCAGTAAAGCCAGACAAGCTAATCTCTCATCTTGTATGCATCATATTAACCTGTCCCCTATCTTTCCTCTGGTTCTAAGCCATCTGTTGCAACCAAATTGCTCTTTTTAAAAATCATTCCTTAAGTATTTGAACTTCAATTCTTTCATCTGTTATCATGGCCAGTGATTCTGTTCTGAAGAATTAGAAGTAAACTGACTGAGTTTTATCTCCCCAGTCAGATACAAGCCTCGAGAAACAGTCGTTGCAAGTTTGAGCATGGCAAACATATTTCTAATCAAGACAATCATATTTGAATTGCTTAATGAACAAATTCATTTCAGAGCGACAGGGTTTAAAATTGTTATGATGAACCTAATAATGCTGAAAAATGGGACCCTTTTGGGCATCCAAGTGCTACAGCTTCTGCAGTTTTAATTTTATTTTCCTCAAGACATGGTTTTCCTCCTTGCACAACAAGGTTTATGTATGAAACTACAATTGAAGCTGATATGTTTTCTAGACATGGTCCTTCCATTCTTTTGTTTTGTTTTTGTATTTTTTTCTTCAATAGAAATGATTCTGTTTCTGCAGGTTAGCTCTGTTGAGATTGAACGCGTCTGTAATGCTGTTGATAGCAATGTCCTGGAGACAGCTGCCATTGGGGTGCCTCCACCTCAAGGTGGGCCTGAGCAATTAGTAATTGCTGTTGTATTGAAGGATTCAGATGATTCTACTGTTGACTTGGATAAGTTGAGGATTTCTTTCAATTCAGCAGTGCAAAAGAAACTAAATCCTCTGTTCAGGGTAATTAATAATAATTTCTGCTCGGCACATCTCTATTAACTTTCAAAATCGAGCACATGGAATTGACTTGTATTCATTATTCTGAAATGTGCAGATTTCTCATGTTGTGCTCTTTTCTTCTCTCCCAAGGACTGCTACAAACAAGGTCATGAGAAGGGTTTTGCGGCAGCAACTTTCTCAGCAGGACCAAAACTCTAAACTGTAAGAGATTCCTGTTAAGAAGGAAAATGATGTGAAAAGTTATCAAAGAGTGCAATGCTCTATCCATAGACTGTTCTACATTGAATTGACAATTGCTTTGTTGTGGGAGGAAAAAAATGATGTGCACAAGCAAACAATCAAACCATGATAAAACTTGTTAACATATTTGGCTAGAGATAAATGGTGAATTATGAGCTTAATATATATTAAAATGATTGGTACCAAATTGGTTTATAGTTGGGCTATTTTGTCTTCATTTTTTCCCTTGTCATCTTCTCTTCTTGTTTGGGTCTTTAATGGATTTGATTGAGATAAAATTCAAGATTAAATTGAAGAGTTGCTATTAGGAATTAAATTGAAGTAGAAGGAAAAGATTGTAAGATTTATTAGATAATCAAGGTTTAAATTTGATACCAAGATGGTAGTTTATAAGGAGTAGAAATGGTTCTCTTATTCAAATGGTAATTAAGGCTTGTTTTTAAGATTACAAAACTCAAAATATACAAATGCAAATAATTTATCATTTTAAAGATGTAAATTCATTCAGTATTTTAGAGATTTTAGAGATACAAAAATATACCATCTATAAAAACTACAGGAGACAAATTCTAGAGATAACACTAAATTGAGATAAAAATAAATAATTTTAAAGGAGACAGTCTAGAGATAACACTAAATTATAACACTAAATTGAGATAAAAATAAATAATTTTAAAGGAGACAGTCTAGAGATAACACTAAATTGAGATAAAAATAAATAATTTCAAAGAAAACTAGATAAATAATGTTTAATACATGTTTTAGATTTGTTGGAAATCATATCAGACACAAAAAACTTAAAAACTAAAATGATCATAATTTTTTTGCATATAACTCAAATATATGGATAATTGAATAATTTGAAAAGATTATGTTTTAAATTTTAAGATAACAAGGTAAACTTATTTTTCCATGCAATGAAGAAATGCAAATGCAAACTTAAAATTGACCAATAAGATGATAGCAGACAATATCAAGAACTTTATTTATTTGCATTACCAACTCAAACTTAAATATTATTTATTTGCATTACCAACTCAAACTTAAATAGTTCAACATCAATAGAATCATTAGAGGATATTTCCATGTTATGTTTTCCTCGTTAAAAGCACTCGTTCTTGGGTTATATATATTATCATCACCATAGTGAGGAGTTAAGTTAGCCACATTAAAAGTGTTTAAAATACCTATATGTTTGTGCAGTTTAATCTTGTAGGCATCTTCACCAATCCATTTGAAACCATTTGAAAACCTTAAACGGAACATCAACCCTAAGTTTGATCTTAGCATACAAACGGAACATCAACCCTAAGTTTGATCTTAGCATACTTACCATGTGGAAACCTTCCTTTGTAAGATGCACTCAAACTAGATTATCTTCTTGAGCTCTTAAGCTGTTATCCCATTTCTTCAGCATCCCCACTGAAATTTGCACTAAATGAAAAAGCATTTAAGTCCAAGGAATTCCATGGATTCTGACTATACACACAACTTGAAAATGACTGCAACGAGTATTTTGACTAATAAAATGATTATAAGTAAAGATGATTAATTCATCTTGTGGAAAAATAAGATCTTGATCTTGAATATTATTTTTCACTAAACTTGTTAAAAGACTTTATAAACTTTGATTGATAATAATGTGAGGATAATAATTAATATTGAACTAAAGATGAATTCCAAGTTTTCTTCAAAGTGTATGTCAAAATATAACTCATGAACTTAAAATCTCGATCTAGAATATAATTTTTCATCGAACTTCTTAAAAGAATTTCTAAACTCTAATTGATAACTTTAGTTTACCTGTCAATAATTTGGGGATAATAAGTAATGCTGGATTGTAGATGAATTCTAAATTTTCTTGAAAATATATTAAAATATAACTCATGAACTTAGAATCTTGATCTAAAATTATTAATTTTTAGAATGCCATGAAATATAACAATATCCTTGAAGTATAAATGAACAATATTAGTAGAATTAAATAGCCAAGTTACTTTCACAAAATCTTCCTTAATAAAACCCCTTGATGTGAGAGCTGGTTTTTTCATGAATGCACGAAGAACCAATATATTTCTAGAACAAAGTTTTTGTCAGCTGTAATATAAACTAATTTTATAACCTTTTCAATTCTTAATTTATCAATATCGTTGTTTTGAACCATTGTTGAGAACTTGCTCTTGATAGACTTTATTCTATAAAGGTGTGACCTATTTTAGTATAACTACTAATATGATATGACTATGTGGAATACCTTGAAGTTTGAGAAATAAATGCCTAAATAATTTTATCTTCATAGTTATACATCACTTCTTACTCTTATTTGTTAATGTCTTTCAACCCCTTCTTGAAAAAGATGGGAGCCCTTCATAAATCTCAAAATCTCAAATAACTTAATGTGGTGGTTGTTACTGTATTTGCATATTTTAAAAGAGATCGGATAACATTTGTAGCAACTAACCCATTAACATGTGTCATATCAATTAATAAAATTATCTTTTACTTATCAAATACTGAAAAGGAAAAGGAAAGTACCATCAAAATTAAATAGTTATTAGAGAATTAGGGTCTAAATTAAAAAAAAAACCCACCATCTTTAATAGGTTGAAATGCAACTCTCTAATGGGTTGAAATTCAACTCTCTTACTCAGTTGGATATGAATAATTATTTCAAAATAAATATAAATAACACGACCAAACGATTGATATCTTCTTCCACGTGTACGATCAAACGATTGATATCTTCTTCCACGTATAGGAGTGTCAAACTAAATAAATAACCTAACAAGATCGAGGTCAAACTACAAGGAGATTAATTATAAAAATTATAAATGGTGATGATGATGATGATTTAAAGAGAATTTTGAAATGCAAGATTAATGTAAAGATCAAATAATGATAAAAACAAATATTAAAGTTATAGGATCCACTAATGATATTTCAAACAAGTATAGTACAAATGTTTTTTATTACTCAGTTGGAAATCACACACAAAAAAGGTTCCAATTGGATTATAAATTGTTAATACGATTATATTAGTTATTTTATTCGAATAATGCTAATACTTGTAAATATTATTAAGTATTCATGATTATAATTTACGTTAACAACAAATCAAGTTCTTTTCATAGCACAAGTGTTGGTTATACTATACAGTTGAGTTATGAAAATGTCAAGTATTTGTTGTATTAAGTGTTACACAAATCTAGATTAACCATTTAATAAGCAAAATATTAAAAGTGAACAAGATAACAAATACAAAACATGTTAGCATCAAACATAAAGGTCCATGTTGAGTTTATACTATACTTATTCTTATACCATTAGTGTAACCTTTTCACCTTGACATAATAAACTTAGCTAAACATAATAAAAAAAAGAAAAATAGACAAACAAAATATGAACATAAATAAGATAAAAGTTAACTAAGTAAATAAAAGGAAATGAAAAGTATAAACAAGAGATTAATATAAGCAAAACTTAAGCATTATAATAAAGAGAGAGCAAGAACATCATCTTGATCTAAAAATCAAGATGTCTAAATACATGACAAATATCTTCTTTTATAGGTCAAAATTAAAAACTATTGATTTATTGATTAATTATTGAGTGAGTGACTATATCTTGACTTGATGACAATACATATATTTTTGTTTGAACAAAATATTTTTGCTAAAATCAGAATTTGAACAAACTTAATTCAAAAAAGTTTTAGAAAATTATCTCAGCTTTCCAACAAAAGAAAAAAAACTTGAGGTCATTTGACCTTTTAGAACTTAAGATATGGGTTGAACACTGAATAATATCCAAACTGCAGAATATATTCAGACTTCTTCATTGTTAATAAGATTTGGACTTTCAGATAGTATAATTAAATCTTGCATTTCAAATGAATGTTTTAGGCCTATATCTTAACTTTCCATCTATATAGAGCAGATCGAAATCCAAGTTCTATAACTCTAGATATGACCTAATAACTTAACAATATTCTAGTTTGGATTAAATCAACATCTCTTTTCTAAACTTCGCTCTCTCTTTGTTTTTTTAATTTCAGTAGTTGAACTTATCAATCAATTCTTTGATTTATATGATAGGTCTGTATTTAAGATAAATATTTACTATAAATTAAAGTTATCTTATAGTATCAGACTTGTGATTATAAAACATGTTTTAACTAATGAGTTATTAAAACATTTACTATAAATCTTCAAGCATAAAATGCTAATATAAAACTTTGATAAAAATACACTTTTAAGTACTAATCAATAAATCTTCTCCTTAACATCCTTTTAAAGACGCGAAAGATTTGGAGGTTAATTAAAATAAGGACAAACATTCAATGATACCATCAAATTATTAAATTATTATTATTTTTTTAGTCAGTTTTATCATAAAATCATTTTTTTTATTTCTTAAATAAAGACTTTTGTTAGGATAATTGATACAAGACGTTAAATTATATTTATTTTTTGTAGAAAAATAAATATCAGTAGTTACAACTTAAACATTGACATGACCGAAATATTAATGTCTTTTTCCAATTACATGAGTGTCGAAGTAATAAATAACCTGACAAGACCAGGATCGAACTACAAGGAGGTTAATTATATAAATTATAAATAACCTGACAAGATCAGGATCAAACAACAGTAGTAATAGTAATAGTAATAGTAAGAAGATGTTAAAAAAGACTTTGAGATCGGAAGATTAATGTGAGGATTAAATAATGATAAAAATAATTGTTAAGGTTAGAGGATCGACTAATGGTATTTTAAACAAGTATAATATAAACTCTTTTTATTACTAAACTGGAAACCACACACGAAGAAGGTTCCAATTGGATTATAAATTATTAACATGATTATATTAGTTATATTATTAGAATAATGTTAATACTTGTAAATATTGTCAGGTATTCATGATTATAACTTATATTAACAACAAATCAAGTTTCTTTTATAGCACATGCATAGGTTATATCATACGATTAGGTATGAAAGTGCCAAGTATTTGTTGTATCAAGTGTTATACAACATAAATGTAGATTAACCATTTAATAAGTAAAGTATTAATAGTGAACAAGATAACAAATACAAAACATGTTAGTATCAAATATTAAAGTCCATGTTGAGTTTATACTATACTTATTCTTACACCATTAGTGTAACCTTTTCACCTTGACATAATAAACTTAGGTAAATATAATGAAAGAGAGAAACATAAATAAACAAGATATGAATGACAATTGTCTCCTTTTGTAGGCTAAAATTAAAACTATTGATTTGATGACTAATTATTGAGTGGGTGGCCACACATTGACTGAATGACAATTCTTATCTTCTTGTCTGAACAAAACATTATTGTTAACGTTGGAATTCAAACAGACTTAACTTATGAAAACTTTAGGAAATTATCTTAGCTTTATGACATGACCAAAAGATTGGTGTTTTCTTCCAAGTTTAGGAGTGTCAAAATAATAAATAACCTGGTATGTGATTAGTACTTAAAAATGTATTTTTTATCAAGGTTTTATGTTATCATTTTGCACTTGAAGTATTAATAACTCCTTAACTAAAACATGTTTTAGTAAATAAGATATAAAAATAATATAAGATACCTTTAATTTATAGTAAATGTTTATTTTAAATGAAGGTCTATCATATAAATGAAAGGATTGATTGATGAATTTAAGAAATGAAATTGAAAGAATAAAAAGATAGCCAAATTTAGAAAAGAGATGTTGGTGCAATTCAAACTGGAACACTGTTCAGTAATTGGGTCATATCTAGAACTGTAGATCTTAGATTTAGGTCTATTTTATATGGATAAAAAGGTAAGACATAGGCCTACAATTTTCATATGGAGCCTAAGATCTAAAAAAATTAGTTTCAAGTCCAAATTGTAGCAATAATAAAAAAGTCTAAATCTGTCTTCCAACCCGAGCACTGTTCAATATTTGGCCTATATCTGGAGTTCTAGAAGTTCAAATGACCTGAATTGTTTATACAAAAAAACTAAGATAATTTCCTACAACTTTCATGTTTTCAAATGACTTCAATTTTGACATTATCAATGACGTTTTGGGCAGACAAAAGAAGATAAAGATTGTCACAAAGTCAAGAGTTGGTCACTTACTCATCAATTAGTCATCAAATCAATAGTTTCCAATTTTGGCCTATAAAAGGAGGCATTTGCCATGTATTTAGGCATCTTAGTGTTCAGATCAAGATCATGCTGTTGCTTTCTCTCTTTGTATTTTTTGTAATGTTTATGCTTTGCTTTCATTAATATCAAGTTTATGTCTTTCATTTCCTTTCCTTTACTTAGTTAACTTTGATCTTATTTATGTTTTTATTTTATTTATCTATTTTTCTTTTTTTCATTATGTCTAGCTAAGTTTATTATGTCAAGGTGAAAAGGTTACATTAATGGTGTAAGAATAAGTATAGTACAAACTTAATATGGATTTCAATGTTTGATACTAATATGTTTTATAATTGTTATCTTGTTCACTGTTTAATACTTTGCTTGTTAAATGACTACTCTTGATTTATGTTATATAACAATTTATACAACAAATACTTGACACTTTCATAGCCTATATTGTATGGTATAACCGACACCTAAGCTATGAAAAGAACTTGATTTGTTGTTAACATAAGTTATAATCATGAATGCTTGATGAAATTTATAAGTATTAACATTAATTGAATCAGATAACTAATGTAATCATGTTAACAATCTATAATCTGATTGGAACCTCCTTTATGTGTGGTTTCCAATTGAACAATAAGAGTTTATACTATACTTGTTTGACATACCATTAGTGGATCTTTTAACCTTGATATTATTTGTTATCAATTTTTAATCCTTACATTAATATTCCATCTCAAAGTTTTCATCAACTTTTCTTCTTTTTCTTTTTCTTTACTACTACTACTACTACTACTACTACTAGTATTATTATTAGTATTATTATTGCTACTATTATTATTGTTGTTGTTATTGTTACTATTATTGTTGTTTATAATTGTCGTTTATAATTTGTACAATTAACTTCCCTATGGTTTGACTCTAGTCTTGTTGGGTTATTTATTACTTTGACACTCCTGCACTTGGGAGAAGATATTAATCTTTTAGTCATGTCAAGTTTTTGGCACTGTTGCCGGGGAGGTAAGTTCTTTCACACATTATAGTGTTTATTTTATTTTCTCCTTTTATTTTAATTGTATATAACTTTGTTTCTTTTCTCTTGTTTCTTCTTTCTTCTTCTTCTTCTTCATTTTATTCTATTTCTACAAGTGTATGAGAGTGTGATCACATACATCAAGTGGTAGATTTTGTAGGGTATCCTCATCATTTTCAGAAAATATGATTGAAGAAGATAATCAATGACTTCATAATGAGAATAATAAGAATAATAAGAATAATCATGTTAGAGCACTTAAAGACCACATAAATCCCACAAGAACAAGTACACCATCATGCATGCCAAGCATTATTCAACTTTTACCTTTTTTTCATGACTTAGAATTGGAAAATCCATACTTGCATTTAAGGAAATTTGAGGAGGTTTGCAACACATATAATAATTCAAATTGTAGCATAACACCATCAGATTAAAGCTTTTTCCTTTTTCATTAAAGATAAAGCTAAAATATGGCTATAAAATTTAAAACCAGGATCCATTTGTACTTGGGATGAAATGTAACAACAGTTTTTAAAGAAGTTTTTTCCATCTCACATAACAAACTCTTTAAAAAAACAAATCACCACTTTCACTCAAAAACTAGGAGAAATATTTTACCAATGTTGGGATAGGTATAGAAACTTGCTTAGTACTTGCCCTCATCATGGTTTTGAAACATGGAGATTGGTTTCACATTTTTATGAAGGGCTAACACCTAGAGATAGGCAAATAGTTGAATTGATGTACAATGAAACTTTTAAAGATAAAGATCGTGATGAAACAATGGAGTACTTAGACTTGTTAGCTGAAAATGCTCAAAATTGGGACACTGCGGGTACTTATGAGGCACCGAGTAAAACTTAACTTCATACATCTAGTGGATGTATGTACAACCTTAGGGAAGATCATGACCTTTAAGCTAAGTTTGCATCTTTAGCTAGAAAAGTTGAGGCACTAGAATTGAAAAAGAGCGGTCAATTAAAATCTGTTGAAAACATTGTGTGTAAAATATGTGAAATAAATAAAGACTTAACTAATATTTGTCTAACCTTGTCTTCTTTTAAGGAATGCCTCCATGAACAAGCCCATGCTTTAAACAGTATCCAAAGGGCCAACCACAACCTATACTTACAAACATACAACTCTAGTTGGAGAAATCACCCAAATTTTAGTTGGAAGAGTGAGAACAACAATGCACAAACTTCACAACTACTGTTTCAAGCACACCATAATTTTTAAAATTCTCATGGATATGCACCTCCTTATGCTCCACCTCCTAGAAAAAATCTTGAGGAAATATTGCATGCATTCATTGAAAAGTAAGAGATAATCAATACTCAACTTGCTCAAAACATGACAGATTTTAAAGATACTCTTGCAAAATTAACATCTGCTCTTAGTTTTCAAGAGAAAGGTAAGTTTCCATCTCAATCACAACAAAATCCTAAGGGGCAATACAATGCAAATGTAAGTAGTTTCGGAAACTAACGTATGGATCAAGTCAAATCAGTCACTACTCTTCGTAGTGGTAAGGTTATTGAAAAACCCACTCTTGAACCTTTTGAGAAAGATGATGAATATGAAAATTGCAAAGAAACGACTGATTCGCTGCTAGCACTTCCATTTTTCCATGCCATGACCAAACAAAGAAAAGTCAATCACAACTCTGAAATCTTTAAAACTTTCAAACAGGTAAGAATCAATATACATTTGCTGGATGCTATTAAACAAGTTTCTTCCTATGTTAAATTTTTGAAAGATATATGCACTGTGAAGAGGAAACTGAATTTGAAAAAGAAAGCCTTTTTAGCTGAACAAGTAAATGCTATTCTTCAAAACAATAATGCTTTGAAATATAAAGACCTTGGTTGCTCTATAATTTCTTGCTTTATTGGAGAATATAAAATTAAAAGAGCCTTACTTTGATACTGGTCAAAAAGTTTTGTTTTATAATTCTCAAATCTATTCATTCCCTATAGAGCTAAGATCAAGATGGAGCAATCTTTATAGGGCCTATGATATTGAGAATTCAATGAATGACAATGTTTTTAAGGAAAATGAACATCATTTGAAAGCTTACTTTGATAATTTTCCAATTGAAAATAAATCAACTGATTTGAATGATCTTGTAGATAAAGGTTGATTATTTTGTTTTTCTCATATTATTTTTATGTTTCTTTTTGAGTAATTTTTGTTAGTTTCTCTCACCTCAATCAAATGACGGATAACAATACTCCGTGACTTAAGTCGGTTCTTTCAGTTTTCCATAATAATTGATATTTGTGTATATATTTGTCCAATTCTTTGAATCTCTCTTCCAATTCTCATTTGAAAATGGACACTAATCTTGAAAAATTAAAAAAGTATTTTCCCGCTTTGCCTTAGAATGTGATTACAAAACTTTACCATGTTAGATGTACAAGATTGAGATTGTTAATGAATCATGGAATTCCTGAAGATATTCGCTGGTTGATTGAAGCAAAGGTCCGATTATCAGGTGAGTCCTCTAATTCTTTCATTTCACACATCCCTAGGACAGGTAAAAACACTTTTGCAAAGAAACGTCGTGCAAAACAACCGAAAGTCTATCATGAATGTGCCATATAGACTTGTAATGCACAATGTCATTTCTTAGGAATGATATCTATAAACCATGAAGATAAAATACAATTCATTAAGGATGGCCTGTGTAAGAAGTCTTTAGATAATCTTCTATTGACTCTTGAGACGCATCCTAGTGGAGATACATCGTGCAATTCATGATTTATGACCACTATTTTATAAAGAACATGATGGACTTAGTCTTGGGAATCTGACTAAAAAAGACCATGTCTACTTGTTTTTTATAAAACTGGATGGGAAACCTATCTCCGATCTATAGAGGGCGTTTAAACCGTTCTTGGATGTAAAACCCAGGAAAAATATGAGCTACAATCTCAACTATCTGTACATACACATGTTTTTTTAAAAGTAAATAAATAAATAAATAAAGAGAGAGAGTGTGTGTGTGTGTGTGAGACTCTAGTTGGCCTACATATAGGTGATATGATTACCTTTCTAATTTCTTATTTATAAAATCCTCTTTTCCTTCCTTTCATTTTTACTCCCCATACATTCAATAAATATAGAAATGTGTAGAAATGACAAGTTCCTCAAGTCATCATATAAAAAATATTTGTGTTTTCGATGGATTTAGTCCTGGGAAAGAAAATGAGTTTTTCGAATCAACAAATCATCTTGATCAAATGCTAGCTAAGAGAAGATTTATTTAGTGTATGAAAGAGGCAGTCTTGGGTTAATGAGAGGTGTGTCAATAGTTGTATTTTTAGAAGGTAGTTAAGTTTTAAGGGTCGTCCTTGAAGCTATAGCACACGGGGATATTATTGGAAAAATAATTGGAGAGGAACTTCAGGTCTCCACAATGTCAGTTCGAATGAATGCAATGTTTAATCATGCTGATGCCTTCATTGCGTTACCAGGTGGTCTGGACACATTGGAATAGATCTTTCATATTTCCTCTTGGGCCTAACTGCACATTCACCATAAACCCATAGGTTTGTTAAATGTTAATAGTTATTATGATAAGTTGTTATCTTTTCTTGATCATGCTGTAAAACAGGAATTTCTAACATATTTTGCACGACAAATCATATTCTCTATTGTTATTACTAAACAATTGATTGACCAATTACAATATTTCATTCTTGTAATTGATCCCTCTATGAGTCATATAAATTGATCATATAAGGAAAGCCGTAAAAAGCTTAAATTAGATTTGAGCCTTCATTTGTGAATCTTTGTGTCTTTTGGTTTTATTATTGTGTTTTGTTGTTTTTTATATTTGTTTCAATGTGTTTCAGGTTTGTCAGTGTTCTTTATTTCAGGTGATATCTTCTATACTCTATCTTTCTACCTTAGAATATTGAGAACAATGTCTCGTTTTGGTTGGGGGGAAAGGGTAGTAGCTAAAATAAATAAATAAATAAATATATTTTCTATTTTATAAAGCATGTGCAACATTATTGTTACGATGATGGCAGAGTAAAGGAGATCTTTTTGTGACTCTTGAGACGCATCTTAGTAACCATTCTTAATAAGGTCTATCATAATACTTCTTGAAATATTCAGGTTTACAAACTCTTGTATTATTACCACTTAATTTTGCTCATATACTCATTTAACATGTATTCTTAAACCTTAATTTACACACACATACTTTTAACATATGATTGTGGGTTGCATATTGGATTATTACATTATTTGTGTTCTCTTATTAAAGGTAACAACTAAGGGAAATGGATAGTATATAATTAAAAAATAAAAAATTGAAAAACAAAACAAAACAAAACAAAAAAAAGGAAAGAAAAAAAGAAAAAAAATGAAATGATGATAATGAACATATAGATAAGTTTGGTTTCATAGTCTCTTTAAAGTAAGCAATTAAGCCCGAAGGGTGTTTTAAACACCTAATACTTTAAAGTCAATTGACTTAGGAGTTATTGGCTCAATGCTTGTTACATGGGTTGAGAAGAAAAACTTAAGAGAATTAAACATTGCACTATCTACATATCAGTATTTGCAACCCGAGTTACTAAGCTCGTAGGGGTGTCTCAACACCTAATGCCCTAAGACCAACTGGTCTAGGAGTCATTAGCTGAAAGCTCGTTATATGGGTTAAAGATACATGGTGTTTTAAGTTATATGTATATATATTAAAAAAAAGAGAGAAAAAAAAAGAAAAAGAAAAAAATCCCAACCTAAAAAAGTCAACCTTAAACATTAGAACAAAAATTTTGTTTTCTTCTAAGAAAAGCCCCATAATTATGTGTTGATATATTGAGCACAAAAAAAAAGTTTATTAATATCTTCTTAAGAGGTATTGAGCAGATATATAAATTTAATGAGAGTTTGTTTATCTGGATAGATTAATGGAAGTTGAATAATGAATACCTTTCTTTGTGAAATTTGCAAATTGTTTTTCTATTTTAGCACTTTGATTACTAGAGACTAGTGATAAGTGACACGACAAAGAGATTGATGTCTTCTCCCAAGTG
>SRLM01000621.1:0-24540 GCA_015708895.1 Populus ilicifolia | reverse complement strand
TATGGTTCGACCCCGGTCTTGCCGGGTTATTTATTACTTCGACACTCCTGCGCTTGGGAGAAGACATCAATCTCTTTGTCGTGTCAGAGAGGATGATCCATCCTATTCCCAAAGTTATCTCCAACAATTATATGTTGATTTTCCCCTCCTCTTTCCCAACAGAAACCTAAAACAAACTAGTAGAGAGTGCTTTGTGAATGTGTAAGGGAAAGATGAGACCTTGAGAGAAGATTTGGACAGCTACTTAGAGGAAAGGAAAAGGAGGGTTGGAAACATGAGAGGAAGAAAAAAAAGGAGAACCAACAGGATAAGAGAAAGAATAGTGTCAAACGTTCCTCAAACTTAGTTAGATTTGAAAGGTATGGGTCATGAAACTCCCTTCCTCTTCTCCTTAAGACCATAAATAGAAATGAAGAAAAAAAACCCTAAGAAAATTGACCTAAGACCTAAACTAGTTATGAAGGAAACTAAAATTAACTATGAGGACAAGGAAACATAAATGAAATTAATGGTTTCAATGTTTGTGTTCTAATGGAATTTTTTGAGATTATATGTGGTAATTGATGGTTTTCAATGTGTGTTTTGTTGGAATTTTATTGAAGAATTATGTGCTGAAATTGATGGTTTCAATGTGTGTTTTATGTTGGAACTTAGTGATAGTGTATATGCTGGGGTTGTTACAGCATGTGTGGTGTGTATTTATGCCAAAATATGTGTTGTGCAGCAAAACTATGATTCGATCCCGAAACTGTGTCGGCTGCATTGAATTAGCATTCACTGCCGAAACTGAGTGTCTACTGTGAATTTGTGATTTACTGCTGAAACTGAGTCTTTTGCAGCAAATTAGCATTCGCTGGCAAATTGTATATTATGCAGTGAAATTGTGATTCTCTACTGAAACTGTGTCGGTTGTGTGTGTTATGCAGCGAAATTATAATTAGCTGCCAAAACTGAGTCTTCTATAGCAAATTAGCATTCACTGCCAAATTGTATGTTATACAGCAAAATTATGATTCACTGCTGAAACTTTGTTGGTTGTAGCAAATTAGCATTTGCTGTCGAAACTGAGTTGTCCATAACAAATTTGTGATTTGCTACCGAAACTAAGTCTTTTGCAGTGAATTAACATTCGCTGTTGAATTGTGTATTGTGCAACGAAAACGTGATTCATTGCTGAAACTATGTCGGCTGTGCGTGTTGCGCAACAAAACTGTGATTCGCTGCTGAAACAAAGTCTTCTATAGCGAATTAGCATTCACTATCGAATTGTGTGTTGTGTAGCCAATCCTAATTCGCTGTCGAAACTGAGTCTTCTGTAGCAAATTAGCATTCGCTACCAAATTGTGTGTTCTACAACAAATTTGTGATTCATTATCGAAATTGTCATTTGCAGCGAATTAACAATTTGCTGCTAATTGATACTTAAAAGTATATTTTTATTAAGGTTTTATATCATCATTTTGCACTTGAAGTATCAATAACTCCTTAACTAAAGCATGTTTTATAATAATATATCTAATAATATAAGATACCTTTAATTTATGGTAAATGTTCATTTTAAATATAGGTCTATCATATAAATGAAAGGATCGATTGATGAATTTAAGAATTGAAATTGGAAGGACAAAGAGATGGCCAAACTTAGAAAAGAGATGTGAGTGCAGTCCAAATCAGAACACTATTCAGTAATTAGATCATATCTAGAGCTGTAGATCTCAGATTTAGGTCTACTTTGTATGGATGGAAAGGTAAGACATAGGCCTACAACTTTCATATGGAGCCCAAGATCTAAAAATGCCATCTTCAAGTTCAAATTGGAGTAACAACAAAGAAGTCCAAATCTGTCCTTCAACCTAAGTACTGTTCAGTATTTTGGCCATATCTAAAGTTCTAGAAGTCAAAATGATCTGAATTTTTTACACAAGAAAGCTGAGATAATTTTCTACAACTGTTATTTTTCAAGTGGTTCTAATTTTGATGTTATTAATGATGTTTTGGGCAGACAATAGAAGATAAGGATTGTCACCAAGTCAAGAGTTAGCCACCTACTCATCAATTAGTCATCAAATCAATAGTTTCTAATTTTGGCTTATAAAAGAAGGCATTTGTCATGCATTTAGTCATCTTGGTGTTCAGATCAAGATCATGTTCTTGCTTTCTCTCTTTGTATTTTTTGTAGTGTTTATGCTTTGCTTTCATTAATATCAAGTTTATGCCTTTCATTTCCTTTCCTTTAGTTAGTTAATTTTATCTTATTTATGTTCTTATTTTGTTTATCTATTTTTCTTTCTTTCATTATGTCTAGTTAAGTTTATTATGTCAAGGTGAAAAGGTTACACTAATGGTGTAAGAATAAGTATAGTATAAACTTAATAGGGACTTTAATGTTTGATACTAACATGTTTTATATTTGTTATCTTGTTCACTCTTTAATACTTTGCTTGTTAAATGACTAATCTTGATTTATATTGTATAACATTTGGTATAACAAATGCTTGACACTTTTATAGCCCATACTGTATGGTATAACCGACACCTGAGCTACGAAAGGAACTTGATTTGTTGTTAACATAAGTTATAATCATGAATGCTTGACTTACGAATATTAGCATTAATTGAATAAGATGACTAATGTAATCATGTTAACAATCTATAATCCGATTGGAACCTCTTTTGTGTGTAGTTTCCAATTGAACAATAAGAGTCTATACTATACTTGTTTGACATATCATTAGTGGATCCTCTAACCTTTACATTTATTATTATCATTGTTTAATCGTTACATTAATATTCCATCTCAAAGTTCTCATCTTCTTCTTCTTCTCTTTTTTTTTGTTTACTACTACTACTACTACTACTACTACTACTGTTGTTGTTGTTATTGTTGTTATTGTTTATAATTCTTATTTATAATTTGTACAATTAACCTCCCTGTGGTTCGACCCTGGTCTTGCCGGGTTATTTATTACTTCAACACTCCTACACTTGGGAGAAGACATCAATCTTTTCATTATGTCAGCTACCGAGTGGCGTGTTCTACAATGAATTTGCTATTCGCTGCCATAGTGGAGTTTTCTATAGCAAATCACTACCAAAGTTAAGTTAGCTGCAACGAAATTGTGATTCGCTGACTAAGCTGAGTTGTCTGCTACGAGCTAGCATTTACTATTGAAATTGTGGCACCAGCAATGAAACAGTTCTCACTGCTGAATTGGCTGCCCACAGCAAAACAGTTCTTGCTACCGAACTAGGTAGCCTGTAGCGAGCCAATTCTCACTACCAATTTCTACCATAAACCTCCTAGGCAGAAATGACTTAAATGCTAGCAACAATTTCATGATATAATGTTGTAAATGTTGTCAAACATTTAAATGTTGTCAAATGGTTGATTAGCTTTGGCTAATGGCATCCACAGGGATGACCGGGACAAACAACTAATTAGCCTCGGCTAATGGCATCCGAAAGGATGGCGAAGATAAAGAAATGATTAGCCTCGGCTAATGGCATCCAAAGGGATGACTGAGACAAATGACTAATGGCATCCGAAGGGATGACCGAGACAAATGATTCAGAAGCTTTAGCTAAAGGCATCCAAAGTGGATGATCAAGGGGAGTGAATGACTAACCTCAACAATTAATGCCTTAAGAAAATAGCTGGGTTTAAGATTATGGTTGATTGCAAGAATTGGTGCATCGATATGCATTATAAGTTGTGTATACCAAGTACATGAAGAAATTATAAATATCATCCATCAAACATGGAATAATGTTAATGTTTAATTAATCTGCCAGATCATTTAATTATCATTATTATTAAAAGCTATTGCATTTTCTTAAATGTTTTATACTGTAGTAGGGACGTCATATCAACAAGATGCCTAGGAGACCCGATACACGGGAACCTACTTTTGCAAGGAATCATGTAGTTGCATCCTAAATCATGATGTGTTTTATATGAATCAATGTATTAAACGTATAACTTTTATTAAATCCTTTTGTTAATTCGTGATAACTATTATTAGGATAGAAATGCAAACTCATGTCTTTGTATGTATATTATAATGTGAACAACTAATCATGCAAATATAATATTATGTGTTTATTATGTAAGATTCACTTTTAAATGAAATGTTGAATGTCGTTGATGTTTGTATTGCATCTTGATGATGTGAGGAAACAGTTTGCCAATTACCGCAACGATGTGTCAAGTAAAAAAAATTTAAGGTTGTTTGGGGCTTAAAAAGCCGGGTTGTTACATAATAATGCGAGAGTTTGTAAACCTGAATATTTTAAGAAGTATTATAATAGACCTCGTTAAGAATGGTTACTAAGATGCATCTCAACATTCACTTTAACAAAAAAGCTCATTTAATCTGTCATATTAGTAACAACAATTTTGCACATGCTTTATGATATGAAAAACATAGTTAGTTAATTTTTTTTAACTACTACCCTCTGTCCCCAACCAAAAAGAGACATTGTCTTCAATGTCCTAAGGTAGAAAGATAGATTATAAAAAACATCACCTGAAATACTGAACACAGACAAACTTGAAACACATTTAAATAAATATAAGAAATAACAAAACACAAATATTATGCTATTAATAAAACCAAAAGAACAAGTTTTTACAAACTAAAACTCAAATCACAGTTGTGATTGTGGCTCATATCATCGCTTGATTTTACATCCAACAACGGCTTAAACACCTTGTATGGGTTGGGGATAAGCTTCCCATCTAATTTTCTTAAAAGCTAACAAACAAGGTTTTTTTTAGTCAGATTCTGAAGACTAAATCGATCATGTTCTTTATGAAAATAGAGCCATAAATCATGAATTGCACAATGCATATCTCCACTAGGATTCATCTCAAGAGTTAATAGAAGATTATTTAAAGACTCCTTACTCAAGCCATCTTTAATGAATTGTATTTTATTTTCATGGTTTATAGATATCATTCCTAAAAAACAACATTATGCATTACAAGTCCATCTAACATATCGATGATAGACTTTCAGTCATTTTGTATGATGTTTATTTGCAAAAGTGCTTTTACCTGTTCCAAGCATGTGTGAAATGAAAAAAATTAGAGGACTCACTAGATAATTGAACCTTTACTTCAATAAACTAGTGAATCTTTTCAGGAATTTCATGGTTCATTAACAAACTCAATCTTGCACACCTAACTCAATAAATTTTTGTAATCGCATTTTGAGACAAAAAGGGAAAATACTTTTTTAATTTTTCAAGATTAGTGTCCATTTTCAAATGAGAATTGGAAGAGAGATTCAAATAATTGCATAAATATATACACAAATATCAGTTATTATGGGAAACTAAAAAAACTAACTTAAGTCAAGGAGTATCGTTATCCGTCATTTGACCGGGGTGAGAGAGACTAGCAAACCAATAGTCATAAAAAAAAAACAATGTGAGGAAAATAAATAATCAACCTTTATCTAAAAGATCATTCAAATCAGTGGATTCATTTTTATTAGGAAAATTATCAAAGTACGCTTTCAAACGATGTCCATTTACCTTAAAAACATTGTCATTCTTTAGATTCTCAATATCAAAGGTCTCATAAGGATACATATGTTTCTTAATAATGGATTGCTCCATCTTAATCTTAGCCCTTTAGGGAATAAATGAAGTTGAGAATTATAAAACAAATTTTTTTTGACTAGTATCAACTTTTTGATAATTTTCACAAGTTTTGTAGAATGCATGTGTGTCCTTGAACATGGTGGGCCAATAAAATCTATTTTGAAAAATTTTGTAGCTATCTTTTTTTATGAGAAATGACTCATACATGCTTCAGAATGACAAAGTTTAATGACACTACTTACCTCATTGTCAGAAATGCATCTTTAAAATATTTGATCAAGATAATATTTGAATAAGTTAGGGTCATCACAATAAAATTTTTGCACATTGTTAAAAAAATTTCCTTTATCTTGGATACTCCAATAAGCTGGCAAATGTCTTAAATCAAGAAAAATAATATTTTTATTATACCAAGGCATTAGACTAAGAGAAAGTAAGGATTCAATAGGAAAATAATCATCAATTGGTGTGATGTCACATATTGAATCTATTGTCACTCTTGACAAAAGATTCACATCAATATTTTTGGTGCTTTTTTCATCTGTGATTTCTTCCTAAGCATAAATCATTTGCACATCTTTAGATTCATCAAACTCTGTTTTACTCATGATAGATTCAAATTGATCATAAATTAATTCATTAATAAGATCTAGTTCCTATGAATCATTATCATATCCAAGTTGCTTGCAAATGTTGAAAATATTCATCTTCAATACTATGTTTCCAAATGATAGCTTCATCACTCTATTCCTACAATCAATCAATGTATTAGAAGTTGTAAGAAACAGACGTCCTAAGATAACTGGAAATGAATTACATGTTTCAATAAGTTATGTGTCCAAGACAATAAAATCCACAAGATAAATAAATTTATTGATTTGTACTAACACATCTTCAACTATTCCTCTAGACACTTTTATAAATCTATTGGCAAGTAAAAGAGTTACAGAAGTTGGTTTTAACAAACCTAGATTTAGACTCTGAAAAATTGAATATGGAAGTAAATTCACACTATCTCTAAGATAAAGTAAGACTCTTTTAATTTTATATTCTCCAATAAAGCAAGAAATTTTAGGACAACTAGGGTCTTTATATTTCAAAGCATTATTGTTCTGAAGAATAACATTTACTTGTTTGGTTAAAAAGACTTTCTTTTTCACATTTAGTTTTTTGTTCATAATGTAGAGATCTTTCAAAAATTTTGCATATGAATGAACTTGTTTAATAGCATCCAGCAAAGGTATATTGATCCTTTCCTATTTGAAAGTTTCAAAGATTTCAGAGTTGTAATTGACTTTCCTTTGTTTGGTCCTAGAGTGAGGAAATGGAAGTGCTAGCGAAGAATCGGTCTTTTATTTGCAATGTTTAGATTCAACCCCTTCCTTACCCTCAAAGATTGACTCATTATCTTTTCATAAGGTTTTTTCATAAGGTTTAAGAGTAGGTTTTTCAATAACCTTATCACTACGAAAAGTGATGACTGATTGACTTGATCTATGTGTTGGCTTCTAGAACTACTTGCATTTGCATTATATTGCCTTTTGGGAATTTGTTATGGTTGAGATGGAAACTTACCTTTTATTTTGAAACTTAGAGCAGATGTGAACTTTACAAGAGTATCTTTAAAATTTGCCATGCTTTGAGCAAGTTGAGTGTTGATTGCCTTTTGCTTTTCAATGAATGCATGTAATGTTTTTACGAGATTTTTTCTAGGAAGGGAGCATAAGTAGATGCATATCTATAAGAATTTTGAAAATTATGATGTGCTTGAAATGATGGCTGTGAAGTTTGTGCATTGTTGTTCTCACTCTTCCAACTGAAATTTGGGTGATTTCTCGAACCACGATTGTATGTTTGCAAGTATGGGTTATGGTTAGGCTTTTAGAAACTATTTAAAACATGGGCTTGTTCATGGAGATATTCCTTAAAAGAAGGCAATGTTGGATAGTCATTGGTTGAGTGCTCATTTGTTTTAGGGATTTGACACACAATGTCTTTTAATTGACCATTCTTTTTCAATTTTAATGTCTCGACTTTTCTACCTAAAAATGCTTGCATATAAACAAATTCATGAAAATTTATGTTTTTTTATCCTTTTTTATTATATTCTTATTTATAATGCTAGTACTCTTGGATATTGATAGGAGATTAAGAGATTAATCATAGTTATTTTCAATTTAATTTTATTTATCATTTCTTGAGAATGAGCAAGAGCTAAGTGTGGGGATGTTTGATGTAACCATATTATTCTATAGTTTCACCCACATCTACCAAATGTTTTCTTTATTCTTTGCTTTATGTTTTGAAGGCACTTTTAGATGAAAGATGCAAAAAGAAGTAAATTGGACGTAATTGACAGATTTAACGTTCAGTTGATGTTTTGAGTAGAGCATGAGTTCTAGAGGTCAAAATGAAGTGATTATAGTGGCACTAAAAAGCTAACATCTATACCTTTCTAGAAATTTAATGCAAGAAAAATAACAAGGAAAAGTTCATGGAAATCATATCCTTTAAATTCAAATCTTGCATTCTGCCACTATTGACCTTTGTCCATTAAAAATTCAATATCTAGAGCTATAGAAGTCCAATTGATTCCTGACTCAAATTTCTATAAAAGCTCTAAATTTCAGCCAAAAAAGATATTATATGAGGGAGATATTATTTTTCAAAGATAACAACTGAATTCTGCCAACAAACAGGTTTAAAAAAGAAACGACTTGAAATTACGTTTAGAAGCTTCTGAATCAATATCAAAGTTTTTATTTCAGCAATTTAGCTCTTGTAAGTCAAAGCTTGAAGATTTCATGCAAGGATAATTCTCCTTTTTAGAAAAATAGTTATTGAAGTACTTAAATGTAAATTGTCAACTTAAGGGAGGACTATTTTGTAAAATAGAAACTAGGGTTTCTAAGCATATAAAAAGAAAAGAGGGAGAGCAGAAGGAGGCAGCAGCCAATAGAGAATAAACATAAATTCTCTCCTCTACAAACCCAAAAAAATCATGCTCTTTTCATTCTTTAGGAGTAGTTGTTCAATAGAAATGTAAGGCTAAGCTCTTTTCTTGGTTGCAAGGACACAACAAACCTTCAGATTTCAAGAACCATGAGATTTATTCTTTCTTTTATTTCAGTTTATGTTATGAATGAGTATGATTGTTTTTCTATGCATATTTCCTATGATTATTGTTGATGATTGCTAGAGCGGACTGATTGTGCATCAAAAGTATCATTAAGTCTCTTATTTTATATATGTATTTATTGTTTTTATCTAGTTTTTTTTATAATAATTGATGTGCTTTTTAGTAATAAAGTTTGTTTTAATGTTTCGATAGGTTTTTGGAGCTTAAATGAATTAATTCAGGAAATTCAACACTGGAATCCAGAACAAAGAATTGAAGAGACATTTAGTTGAAGATTGAAGCAAATCTTGGTTCAAATAAGTTCTCTAAATTTGTCCCAAAAATCAATTCTATTCCAATTCTAGAAAAGAATATCATATGATCTATTTCAAACCCAAACTTGCCTTATGTTATGTGCAAACTTCAACCATTAAACACTCAAGGTTTCAATGTCAATCTAAGCCCAAATAATAGGTATATTTGTATACTTATTTGATGCTTAAATTCAGCCCTAAATCAACCTTCAAATCAGCCCAAAAACAATCCATGATCTTACGTGTCCACACAACAACAATTGATTTATTTTGGGTAATTCATTGATCCAAGAAGGCAAGCACATGGATGGAAAGCTGGAGGGGATATTTTTACATTATTTTGGGTCAAAAAGAAGAAAGAGATAGCTCATAAATGAGGAAGAAAAACGTGCACCAAAGTGGTTGCAAAGCTGTCCTGATTTGATGTTTTAGAATACCTTTCAGTGTTTTACCCATAACTTTTAACTCCGATGTCCAAATGAGCTGTTCTTTAATGATCTGGAAAGGTGACAGAATTGCCTATAAATATGTCTCTAATTGACATCTTGAGAGGAGGCTTCTAAAAGAGTCAAATTACTGTCCAAAGTTAGAGTCAGATTTGTGTCTGAATTTTTTTTGAAATTGTCTTGAGTTCTTCTTTATAGTTTCGGTTCTTTAGTTTGTAAAACTTATTATTTCAGTTTGATTCAAGTTATTTCATGTTTATTGAAGTGTTCTTATATAAAATCATGATTGGCTAATCTCTTTCTTGGATCTGAATCAAGGATGATGGTGATTGAGGTGAGTTCTTTAGGATATGAATGAACCTTAATGTTTATCTTCTTATTTTCTTCATGAATGATTTATTATTGCAAAGAAATTTTAGAAATAATTTAGGTAATGTTATAATCTTGAATTTTTGTGCACAAACTTTAGTTTTGATATAGAGATTGCTTGATTCAATGTCTTACATAATATGAAAGTACTTGTTCATTCTTAAGAAATAATCAATTTTCATTTTTCTAAACTTCATTGTAATATCTTCCGATCTAATATCATCATCATTGATATTAGGTTGAGTTATCTTATATATATTGAAGAAATCACCAATACATCACCATTCAAATTGATTTGGACCAAGTCTTACTTTTTCTTGTCTTTTAAAATCTATTTACACTTTTTCATCTTTGAAAACAAATCCATCAATTATTTTCAACCAAGTTATTGTTAATTTAATTTCTCTTGAGTTTTTTTTATTACCTAGCTTAATTTCCAGATCTAGCTCTCTATGGATATGACCTCGATCTTACCGAGTTAATTGCTACATCGCACACTCGTGCACTTGCGAGTTAAAACAAGTCGATCGTAAAAAGCGGTCAAGCAATTTTTGGCGCCGTTGCTAGGGAGCTAGCAAGCAAAGGTAACGAATTTAGATTTAATTATTGGAAAAAATAAAAAAATATATATAAAATCAATTGGCTAGTTTGAATGCCTAAAAACAAATTGAAAAAAAATCAAATGGCTGGTTTTACCGCCCCTAAAAAAAGTGACCTTAACTTTTCAGATATTGGACTGTTGGACTACTAATTGTTAGTTTTTTTTTTTGGTTCAACCATCTTTATTCTAATGTTATATTTATTGTTTATATTGGAAGGCTGGTTTTACCGCCTCTTATTTATTTTATTTGTTTTTGTTGTTTTATTGTGATTATTTTTCTTATATTTATTATTTGAAGTACTTGGCTGGTATTACCGCCTCTTTATTCATGCTTGTTATAATTGTTTTTTTAATGATATAATTCATGCTTTGTTATAATTGTCTTTTAATGATATATTTATTGTTTGAAGTACTTGGCTGGTATTACCGCCTCTTTATTCATGCTTGTTATTATTGTTAATGTTGCTTATTAGTTGAAGTGTGAATTTTTTAATTTGTTGTATTTTTGAGCTATTACTTTATCTTTTAAATTTCATTTACTTTTATTTGCAATCTTTTTTTTCTCCTTTCTTTTTATATTCATATAATTGTTATATTATTATTATTTTTTCATCATGGCTAATGTTGAAGATAGAGAGGGTGAAGGGAGTGTTCAAGGTAATGGACCTCCACAATTCAATGATCAACCTAATTTTCAAACTCTTAGAGAGTATCATGGTATGGATTCTGAAAATCCATATATACACATTAAGGACTTTGAAGAGGTATGTAATACTTTTATTGATAAAACATGCACTGAAGAAACTATTCGGCTGAAATTATTCCCATTCTCTCTAAAGGATAAAGCCAAGCTTTGGCTAAACTCCCTACGTCCTAGGTTTATAGGTACATGAAGGGAAATGCAAGCTGAATTTTTGAAAAAAATACTTCCCTACTCATAGGACAACAGGCTTACAACGTCAAATGATGAATTTTTCTTGTAGTCCAAATGAGTCATTTCACCAAGCTTGGGAAAGGTTCAAAGACTTGTTAAATGCATGCCCCCACCATGGTTTTGAGATGTGGAGGTTAGTGAGTTTCTTCTATGACTCTCTTACCATAGATTTTAAAAAGCTAGTGTCAACCATGTGTAATGGTGAGTTTTATAACAAAGAACCAAGTGAGGCCTTTGATTTTTTTGATCAATTGGCTGAAAACACAGAGCAATGGGAGACTTCTCTCCTAGTTCATGTTGAGTCTAGAAACACCATTTCTCATTCAAGTGGGAAGTTTCAATTGAAAGAGACTGATGACCTCAATGCTAGATTAGCCTCATTGGCTAGGAAAGTAGAGTCTCTTGAGATTAAAAAAATACATGTCATGAGTGAACAACAAGAGGAAAGTTGTGTTGTTTGTAAGAGCAAAGGGCATAGGACAACTAAGTGTCCTACCATTCCAGCCTTCAAGGAAGTGCTATATAGCCAAACTTCTGATTCAAGTAATGTTAGAAAGCCATTTCCAAACCAAGTAGGCAATCCCTACTCTGAGACCTATAATCCTGGATGGAGGAACCACCTAAATTTTGGATGGAGAAATGAGGGCTCTTCAGTACCTCAAACATTTCAACCTCCACCCCAACCATTTCATGCTCCCACACATAACACATACCAACCACCATCCCTAGAGGATACTCTTCAACAATTCATGCAAACGCAAGGAGGAATTAACAATTAAGCTTACAAATTCCAAGACCAGACCAATAGGACCTTAGATGACATTCGAAGTCAACTAACTAAGTTGACTCAATCACTAAGCATTCAAGAGAAGGGAAAAATCCCAGCTCAACCAATGCCCGATCCTAGAGGTCAGGTACACATGAGTGAATCTTCACCTAGTGAACCTTCAAACTATAAACAAGTTCAATCCATCACTACTCTTAGAAATGGAAAGATTATTGACAAAGGTATAGGTTTTAGGATTCCTACAGGTATTGTGGAGGAGAAATCTAGGGAAAGTGAAGAGGGAATCAAAACACAAATGACAAATGAGAGTTTGAGTGACAAAAAAGGTGAGATAAATGAGAAAGAGATAAGTGAGAAAGGAGATGATTCAAGAAAAATTGGAGTCAAAGTAAGTGATTTAGAATTTGTTCCTAGAGCACCATTTCCACAAAGGTTAGGGAAACCTAAACAAGATCTTTTGAATTGTTCAAACAAGTGAAAGTCAATATTCCACTCCTTGATACAATTAAACAAGTTCCATCTTATGCAAAGTTTCTTAAGGATTTATGCACAATCAAAAGAAGATTGAATGTGAAAGAAAGAGCTTTTCTCATTGAACATGCTAGTGCCATCATCCAGTTTAAGACCCCTCCCAAATACAAAGATCCTGGTTGTCCTAACATTTCATGCATTATTGGAAGTCATAAGATAGATCAAGCTTTGTTGGATTTAGGAGCAAGTGTGAATTTAATACCCTACACTGTTTACAAACAATTAGGTTTAGAAGAAATCAAGCCTACTCGAATCACTCTTTAATTAGCTGATAGGTCAATCAAGATTCCCAGGGGTATCGTTGAGGATGTGTTGGTCCAAGTAGATAAATTCTACTTTCCTGTTGATTTTGTAGTGTTAGACACCGCACCAATTCAAGGTTCTAATGCTCCCATCCCAGTCATTTTAGGGAGACCTTTCCTAGCTATATCCAATGCCTTAATTAACTATAGGAATGGGGTGATGAAATTTTCTTTTGGGAATATGACTGTGGAGATGAACATATTCAATGTCTCTAAACAAATTGGGGAACATGAGGACATTAGAGAGGTAGATTTGATCCAAACAGTTTGTCAAGAACACTTTGAGAGAGTGTGGATCAAGGATCCATTGGAGAGAACTTTAGTTCATGATGAAAGATTTTGTTCTGTGGAATGTGTTGATGAGGAAGTAAGAGAACTCGAGACTTATCTAGATCCAATGCCTATTATGTCAATAGGTCAATGGATCCCATCATTTGAGCCTTTGATTTCACCCTGTGTGAAAGTTGAGGCATCTATTGTCCAGCCTTATAAACTAGAAAGGAAGCCTTTACCGAGTGATCTTAAGTATGCCTTTCTAGGGGAAGATGGATCATATCCTATTGTGATCTCATCAAAACATAGCATAGAGCAAGAACAAAAACTTTTGAGAGTGGTGAGAAAACACAAGAAAGCAATTGGGTGGAAAATTACTTACTTGAAAGGAATTAGCCCTCTTTTATGTACACATAGAATCTATCTTGAAGAAGAGGCTAAATCTGTGAGGCAAATGCAAAGACGATTGAACCCAAATATGAAGGAAGTAGTGAGAGGTGAAGTGCTTAATCTACTTGATACAGGTATCATTTACCCTATTGCAAACTCAAAATGGGTTAGTCCAACCCAAGTTGTCCCTAAAAAATTTGGAGTCACAGTAGTAAAGAATGAAAATAATGAGCTGGTACCAACTAGAATCCAAACTGGATGGCGTATGTGCATTGATTATCGTAAATTGAACATGGTGACTAGGAAGGACCATTTTTCGCTTCCATTTTTAGACCAAGTGCTTGAAAGAGTAGCTGGAAGAGCTTTCTATTGTTTTCGTAATGGGTACTCAGGTTACAACCAAATTGAGATTTCTTTAGAAGACCAAGAAAAAACCACTTTCACTTGTCCTTTCGGTACCTATGCTTATAGAAGAATGCCTTCTGGTTTGTGTAATGCACCAGCCACTTTTCAAAGGTGTATGATGAGTATCTTTAGTGACATGGTGGAAATTTTTTTGGAAGTTTTCATGGATGATTTTTCAGTTTATGGGGATTCTTATGAGTTGTGTCTAATACATTTAGAAAAAGTCCTTGAAAGATATGAAGAGAGCAATCTTGTACTCAATTGGGAGAAGTGTCATTTTATGGTGATACATGGCATTGTCTTAGGTCACATTGTCTCTTCAAAAGGAATAGAGATAGATAAGTCAAAAGTGGAAATCATTCAAAAATAAGATGTGAGATACATGGCATTGTCTTAGGTCACATTGTCTCTTCAAAAGGAATAGAGATAGATAAGTCAAAAGTGGAAATCATTCAAAAATTACCTACCCCTAGAACTGTAAAAGATGTGAGATCCTTTTTAGAACATGTTGGTTTTTATCGAAGATTCATTCATTCTTTTAGTACCATTGCCAAACCATTCTGTAACTTGTTGTCACAAGATGTCTAATTTGATTGGACATCAAAATGTCAAGAAGCTTTTGAAAAGCTTAAAGGGTTGTTAACAACTGCACCAATCATGCAAGCTCCTGATTGGTCTTTACCATTTGAACTGATGTGTGACGCTAGTGATTTTGCAGTTGGGGCTGTTTTAGGGCAAAGAAAAGACAAGAAATCTCATGTCATATATTATGCTAGCAAGACTTTGAATGATGCTCAATTGAATCACACTACAACTTAAAAGGAACTCTTAGTTTTGGTCTTTGCATTAGACAAGTTTAGGTCTTATTTGGTTGGATCTCTTGTTATTGTTTTCACTGATCATGCAGCATTGAAATATTTGCTCACAAAACAAGATGCCAAACCACGTTTAATTCGATGGATCCTCCTACTCCAAGAGTTTAACCTTGAAATTCAAGATAAAAAGGGAGTAGAGAATGTAGTGGCTGATCATTTGTCTTGTCTTTCAAGCTATAAGACCATAATTGATGGATCTCTAATAAATGAACTCTTTGCTGATGAAAATTTATCTTGTGCAGGTATTGTCTCCTACATTGGTTCTCCATGGTATGCTGACATAGCAAATTACCTAGCCACAAGTCAAATTCCTTCTCATTAGTCTAAACTTGACAAACAAAAGTTCTTGCACAATGTACACACCTTTTTTTAGGATGACCCCTACCTATTTAAATATTGTCCTGACCAAATTATTAGGCAGTGCATCCCTGATCATAAATTCCAAGTGTCATTAATTTTTGTCATGCATTAGCCTGTGGTGGGCATTTCTTTTCCAAGAAAACCATTACCAAAATCTTGCAATTTGGTTTTTTTTTAGCCCACCATGTTTAAAGATGTTCATGCCTTCTGTGTTTCATGTGACCGATGCCAACGACTAGGTAGCCTCACTAGGCATAACATGATGCCCCTTAACCCCATCCTTGTTTTGGAAATATTTAATTGTTGGGGGATTGATTTCATGGGACCTTTTCCAAGCTCATTTGATTACCAATTCATCCTTATAGCTGTTGATTATGTGCCTAAATGGGTGGAGGCCATTGCATCTCGAACCAATGACCATTGAGTTGTGGTTAAATTCTTGAAAGAAAATATTTTCTCTCATTTTGGCATGCCCCGAGCTATGATTAGTGATGGGGGAAAACATTTTTGTAACAAGCCTGTTGGGATTTTGATGAGAAAATATGGTATAATTCACAAGGTTAGTACCCCCTATCACCCATAGACTAGTGGCCAAGCTGAGTTGGCAAATAGGGAGATTAAGAACATTTTAGAGAAAACAGTCAATCCAAATCGTAAAGATTGGTCTCTACAACTAGTTGATGCTTTGTGGGCATATCGCACTGCTTATGAAAAGCCTTGTCATCTCCCTGTTGAGATTGAGCACCGTGCATATTGGGCCATTTAGCAATTCAATGACAATGAAAATGAGGTTGGTAAAAATAGAAAGCTTCAATTGGATGAATTAGAGGAGCTGAGAAATGATGCATTTGAAAATGCAAAAATTTCAAAACATAAGATGAAAACTTTGTATGATAAACATATTCTTAGAAAATCCTTTCATGTTGGTCAAAAGGTTCTCTTGTATAATTCACGATTACATCTTTTTCCTGGGAAGTTGTGGACGGACAAAATGGATTGGTCCATTTGTGATTAAATCCATCTCTGAGCATTATGCATTTGAGGTAGAAAATCCTAAGAATGAAAATATTTTCAAAGTAAATGGTCATCGATTGAAACCTTATCTTGAAAACGTTGTGGCTGAAGTTGAGACATTGGATCTTGAAGATCCAATACCATTGTAGTATCAAAAGTAATGAGTTTTTATTTTTATTTTTCTTTTTTTTCTTCTTTCTTCCATCTCTTATATTGTCTAGTTCATGCATTCAGGACAATGTATTATTTTAAGTTAGGGGGTGTGAGGTTCTTTATTTTTTTTAAAAAAATCAATGTTTTCTTTTAGTTGTGATATGCAGGTTAAAAAAAAATCAAGCAAGAAGTCAGCTCATGCCCAATTCAATCAGACATTCATCCTTGAAAATAGAAGGGGAGTAACAATTTTCTAATCTTTATACTTTTTTTCTCTTTCTCTTTTACATTGAGTATAATGTAAAACTTAATTTTAGATATTTCATTATGTTGAATGCTTGAGATAACCATGCTTGTTAAAAAAAAAAAAACTTGCATTCGTATGTGAATGAGACTTGTTTAGGATCATCATTACATTTTTGGATTCATTATTATGTTGAACATTGCATGCTTTAATTTGGGATAGATAATATCTTATAAAGCAAGATATAACATACCTTTTCTTTTAAGATTACTAAAGTACATCTTTCCTTGTAAAAGTTGTGATTATGCATAAAAGATGAGTATGATGCTTTACTTGTGATTATCCCTTTTGATCCAGTCCTAAACAAGGTTTAAGTAAGTAGAGTAATAATTATTACACAAATAAATAAATAAATATGTACAAAGTTCTATCTACTCTAATGTTTTGAGTTGCTTAGTAACTAGGGGTATTCATCACAAATATTTATCTTTATGTCAAACGGCAGCTTAAAATATGAGTATGTAAAGCACTTTAAATTTGTGACTTTGTGAGTAACCGGGTGCATTCATTACAAATGTTTGTATTCATGTCAAAAGGGAAGTGACTACTTAAAGACAAAGAATAAATCATATCTTCAAAAAAAAAACAAAGAAAGAAAAAAAACAAGAAAGAAAAAAAAATATAGATATTTCTCTAGTTTGCTACCTTGTTTGTATTGGTGAGAAGGGAAGATTACAGGTTGAGTTTTTGTATGAATCAATTATGTTGGTTGCACGATACATATGACTGAATTTGAAAATTCTATATGGATGTTTGATTTAGAGAATGTGAGTATGCTTATTTTTCTTTATTTGCTATAGTGTACACTAAGTTAAAGATATCAATGTTTGCATGATAGGTCCTTCAAGTGTGATGAATCGAGCTTAATTATGATTGTTATTATTATTTTTATTTCAAAGGTTTTATGTTTTGTTTTGCTCGAGGACTAGCAAAATCTAAGTTGGGGGGGTGTGATTGTGCATCAAAAGTATCATTAAGTCTCTTATGTATTTATTGTTTTTATCTAGTTTTTTTTATAATAATTGATGTGCTTTTTAGTAATGAAGTTTGTTTTAATATTTCGATTGGTTTTTGGAGCTTAAATGAATTAATTCAAGAAATTCAACACCGGAATGCAGAACAAAGAATTGAAGAGACATTTAGTTGAAGATTGAAGCAAATCTTGGTTCAAATAAGTTCTCTAAATTTATCCCAAAAATCAATTCTATTCCAATTCTAGAAAAGAATATCATATGATGTATTTCAAGCCCAAACTTGCCTTATGTTATATGCAAACTTCAATCATTAAACACTCAAGGTTTCAATGTCAATCTAAGCCCAAATAATAGGTATATTTGTATACTTATTTGATGCTTAAATTCAGCCCCAAATCAGCCCTAAATCAACCTTCAAACAGCCTAAAAACAATCCACGATCTTACATGTCCACACAACAACAATTGGTTTATTTTGGGTAATTCATTGATCCAAGAAGGCAAGCACATGGATGGAAAGCTGGAGGGGATATTTTTACATTATTTTGGGTCAAAAAGAAGAAAGAGATAGCTCATAAATGAGGAAGAAAAACGTGCACCAAAGTGGTTGCAAAGTTGTCCTGATTTGATGTTTCAGAATACCTTTTGGTGTTTTACCTATAACTTTTGACTACGGTGTCCAAATGAGCTTTTCTTTAATGATCTAGAAAGGTGACAGAATTGCCTATAAATATGTCTCTAATAGACATGTCGAGAGGAGGCTTCTAAAAGGGCCAAATTACTGTTCAAAGTTAGAGTTAGATTTATGTCCGAATTTTTTTTGAAATTGTGTTGAGTTCTTCTTTATAGTTTCGGTTCTTTAGTTTGTAAAACTTATTATTTCAGTTTGATTCAAGTTATTTCATGTTTATTGAAGTGTTCTTATATAAAATCATGATTGGCTAATCTCTTTCTTGGATCTGAATCAAGGATGATGGTGATTGTGGTGAGTTCTTTAGGATATGAATGAACCTTAATGTTTATCTTCTTATTTTCTTCATGAATGATTTATTATTGCAAAGAAATTTTAGAAATCATTTAGGTAATGTTATAATCTTGAATTTTTATGCACAAACTTTAGTTTTGGTATAGAGATTGCTTGATTCAATGTCTTATTTAATATGAAAGTACTTGTTCATTCTTAAGCAATAATCAATTTTCATTTTTCTAAACTTCATTGTAATATCTTCCGATCTAATATCATCATCATTGATATTAGGTTGAGTTATCTTATATATGTTGAAGAAATCACCAATATATCACCATTAAAATTGATTTGGACCAAGTCTTACTTTTTCTTGTCTTTTAAAATCTATTTACACTTTTTCATCTTTGAAAACAAATCCATCAATTATTTTCAATCAAGTTATTGTTAATTTAATTTCTCTTGAGTTTTTTTTGTTACCTAGCTTAATTTCCAGATCTAGCTCTTTGTGGATATGACCTCGATCTTACCGAGTTAATTGCTATATCGCACACTCGTGCACTTACGAGTTAAAACAAGCCGATCATAAAAAGCGGTCTAAGCACGGACTCTAAGTTATTGTTGTGAACAATGTATTGCTAAGTTTAATATCAAAACCAGAGTTGTGATATATGAACTTGTGAAGCAACTAAGCTTGATAATTGTGGCAGAACTACATTATTAAACTTAGGGAGAACATTTGAACAAAGTGACATAAGTTGCGGACAGCTTTTATGTTCATCTTGATGAAATTATCAAATTCTTAAAGATGCCATTAAATTGAATCATTAGCGTAGACACTTTGATTGTTTGTTGATTACGATTTGTTATATGGTGGATCCATTAATTAATCAACGTTAAAAAAAGATAAAATTTAAGAACATAAAATGCAATATTCATTTCAAGGATCAGTTCTAATTTTCATTGGTGGATGTGTGCTTGTGACCAAGGTTTATTTTCTTGATAAATTTTGATTTCAATTGATTTTGTTTACTAGTTTAGTTTATTCCATAATTTAGATCATCACAAATCAAAACCCCCCAATTGCATAATATTTAACATAAAAATCTGAACTCAATCTTCCTCATAAGATCGACCTCTTGCTTACTCTATAATATATTTTGTGTTATGTTTTAAGTTAGGGTAATTAATTTGTGCTACCGCAACATCGCAACAAATTTTAGTGCCATTCCGGGGAAGTAATTTTAGTTGATTCTTGTGCTTGTATTATTATTTTTAGTTTTTGTGATTGTTATTTATATTTTTGAAAACAAAAATAGAATTTTTGCTTAGGGCTGTACTATTCATTTGCGGCAGCGGTACTGTTCGAAACATAATTGTTTATGGAATTAGGTTTCAACATTTCGTTTCCTGAAGGGAAACAACGTTCTGAACAAGACTAGTGATAAACACTATCCCTACACTATCAAGGCCAAATTCCACTATTTTCTAAGGTTAGGTAATTTTAGT
Organism: Populus ilicifolia; assembly: GCA_015708895.1. NCBI lineage: Eukaryota > Viridiplantae > Streptophyta > Magnoliopsida > Malpighiales > Salicaceae > Populus > Populus ilicifolia. Next base: position 4,311 of record SRLM01000621.1, on the reverse strand, counting down.
TTTTTAGCGTAGGATTTTCATATAATTTGCATTTTTTTCTTATCTCTTATGTGGTTGCTTTCTTTTGAGTTTTCTTAGCGATTGATGCCTATGACCCGCTCTACTAATCAAATTCAAGTCTAGGTTAATCTTGAAATAGAAAGGCACTCAACGCAGGTTAAGAAAGGAAGCTCACCTCAACACTATAGCGGTTTCACAACAACAAACACTCAAAGAGCTTGCTGCTCCTAACATGGAAAATCAACCATTATGCAAAAACATTGACAATAACATAATCTTTAAGCTCAAATTTGGTTTTATACATTTGTTACCAACATTTAATGGTCTTATAGGAGAATATCCTCATACTTATCTCAAAGAGTTTCATATGGTTTGTGCTGGCATGAAACCGAATGGACTTGATGAAGAACAAGTTAAGTTGAAAGCTTTCCCTTTCTCTTTAAAAAGGGAAGCAATGGCATGACTTTTCACTATTCTCTCATGATCTATTGGAACATGGTATGTTATGAAGAAGATTTTTCTTGAGAAGTATTTCCCAGCATCTTGAGTTGCCAATGTAAGGAAAGAATATATGGGATTCAAAAATCTCATTAAAAGACTCTCCGAGTATTGAGAAAGATTTGAGCAACTATGCATTTAATGCCCTCATTATCAAATACTCGATCAACTACTCATTCAATATTTCTATGAAAGATTGATGCCTACTGACCATAGTATCATTGATGCTGCAACTAGAGGTGCAGTGGTAGATAAGACATTCGAGACCGCACGCCAATTGATCTCAAACATGACAGCCAACTCAAAATAATTTGGCACTCATAGAGACTTCTCTAACAAACGAGTAAATAAGGTAAGTATTTCTAACCTTGAAAATAAAGTTAATGATCTTACTTCTCTTATGTGTTCTTTAGCTTGTGGAAATGTGCAGCAGGTGAAAGTTTGTAGCATATGCTCCTTACAAGGACATGCTTTGGATATGTGCCCAATAATGCTAGAAGATTACATTGAACAAGCTCATGCAATTGATGGAGCATTCAATGGATAGCCCTAGCGTAAATATAATCCCTTTTCCAACATGTACAATCTCGGATGGAGAGATCATCCCAACTTATTGATTAGTTCTCAAAAGTGCATTTTTATCATGGTTTTATATCATCATTTTGCACTTAAAGTATCAAAAACTCCTTAACTAAAGTATGTTTTATAATAATCTATCTAATAATATAAGATACCTTTAATTTATGGTAAATGTCCATTTTAAATACAGGCCTATTACATAAATGAAAGGATTGATTGATGACTTTAAGAACTTCAATTGCAAAGGCAAAGAGATGATCAAACTTAGAAAAGAGATGTCGGTGCAATCCAAACCGGAACACTGTTCGGTAATTGGGTCATATCTGGAGCTATAGATCTCAGATTTAGGTCTACTTTATATGGATGGAAAGTTAAGACATAGGCCTACAACTTTTATATGGATCCCAAGATCTAAAAAGGCCACTTTCAAGTCCAAATTGTTACAACAACAAAGAAGCCCGAATATGTCCTCCAGCCCGAGCACTGTTCAGTATTTTGGCCATATCTGGAGTTTTAGAAGTTGAAATGAGCTGAATGTTTTACACAAGAAAGCTGAGACAATTGCCTAGAACTTTCATGTTTTCAAGTGGCTCTAATTTTGACGTCATCAATGACGTTTTGGGCAGACAAGAGAAGATAAGGATTGTCACCAAGTCAAGGGTTGGCCATCTACTCATCAATTAGTCATCAAATCAATAGTTCTCAATTTTGGCCTATAAAAGGAGGCATTTGCCATGCATTTAGGCATCTTGGTGTCCAGATCAAGATCATGCTCTTGTTTTCTCTCTTTGTATTCTTTATGCTTTGTTTTCATTAATATCAAGTTTATGCCTTTCATTTCCTTTCCTTTGCTTTGTTAACTTTTATCTTATTTATATTTTTATTTTGTTTATCCATTTTTCTTTCTTCCATTATGTCTAGCTAAGTTAATTATGTCAAGGTGAAAAGGTTACACTAATGGTGTAAGAATAAGTATGGTATAAACTTAATATGGACTTTAATGTTTAATACTAACATGTTTTATATTTGTTATCTTGTTCACTCTTTAATACTTTGCTTGTTAAATGACTAATCTTGATTTGTTGTTAACATAAGTTATAATCATGAATGCTTGAAGAAATTTACAAGTATTAGCATTAATTGAATAAGATGACTAATGTAATCATATTAACAATCTATAATCTGATTGGAACCTCTAACCTTGACATTTATTATTATCATTGTTAATCCGTACTTTAATATCTCATCATTATCATCATCTTCTTCTTCTTCTCTTTCTTTACTACTACTACTACTACTACTAGTATTATTATTATTATTATTGGTGTTATTGTTATTATTGTTGTTGTTGTATTATTATTATTCTTATTATTCTTATTACTGTTGTTTATAATTCTTATTTATAATTTGTACAATTAACCTCCCTGTGGTTCGACCCCAGTCTTGCCAGATTATTTATTACTTCGACACTCCTGTACTTGGGAGAAGACATCAATCTCTTTGTCGTGTCAAGTTTTTAGCGCCGTTGCCGGGGAGGTAAGTTTTGTATAAATTATAATTTTTAGTTTATTTTCTCTTTTCACTTTTCTTGTATATAACTTTGTTTCTTTTCTCTTGTTTCTTCTTCTTTTGTTTTCCTTTTCCTTTAATTCTATTCCTACACGTGTATGAGAGTGTGGTCACGTACATCAAGTGGTAGACTTTGTAGGGTATCCTCATCATTTTCACAAAATATGGCTGAAGAAGATAATCAATCATTTGAACTTATACCATTGTAGGGTATCCTCATCATTTTCATAAGCACAAATGAATCCAACAAGAACAAGTGCACCATCATGCATAGTTTTTCCTCCCGATGCATCTCATTTTAATTTTAAACCACGCATTATCCAACTTATACCTTCTTTTCATGGTTTTGAATTGGAAAATCCATACTTGCATTCAAGGGAATTTGAGGAGGTCTGCAACACATATAATAATCTAAATTGTAGCATGAACACCATCAGATTAAAGCGTTTTCCTTTTTCATTAAAAGATAAAGCTAAAACATGGCTACAAAATTTGAGACCAGGATTCATTTGTGCTTGGGATGAAATGCAACAACAGTTTTTAAAGAAGTTTTTCCCATCTCATAGAACAAACTCTTTCAAAAGACAAATCACCAGTTTCACTCAAAAACCAGGGGAAACATTTTACCAATGTTGGGATAGGTATCGAGACTTGCTGAGTACTTGCCTTCATCATGGTTTTGAAACATGGAGATTAGTTTCACATTTTTATGAAGGGTTAACACCTAAAGATAGGCAAATGGTTGAATTGATGTGCATTGGAACTTTTGAAGATAGAGACCCTAATGAAGCAATGGAATACTTAGATTTGTTAGCTGAAAATGCTCAAAATTAGGACATCGCAGGTACTTATGAGGCAACGAGTAAAACTCAACCTCATATATCTAGTGGAGGTATGTACAACCTTAGGGAAGATCATGACCTTGAAGCCAAGTTTGCATCTTTAGCTAGAAAAGTCGAGGCACTAGAATTGAAAAAGAGTGGTCAATTAAAATCTGTTAAAAACATTGCATGTCAAATATGTGAAACAAATGAACACTCAACTGATAACTGTCCAACCTTGCCTTTTAAGGAATGTCTCCATGAACAAGCCCATGCTTTAAACAGTTTCCACAGGGCCAACCATAACCCATACTCACAAACATACAACGCTGGTTGGAGAAATCATCCAAATTTTAGCTGGAAGAGTGATGCACAAACTTCACAACCACCATTTCAAGCACACCATAATTTCCAAAATTCTCATGAATATGCACCTCCTTATGCTCCACCTTCTAGAAGAAATCTTGAGGAAACATTGCATGCATTCATTGAAAAGCAAGAGACAATCAATACTCAACTTGCTCAAAACATGACAGATTTTAAAGATACTCTTGCAAAATTAACATCTGCTCTCAGTTTCCAAGAGAAAGGTAAGTTTCCTTCTTAACCACAACAAAATCCCAAGGGGCAATACAATGCAAATGCAAGTAGTTCCGGAAGCCAACACATGGATCAAGTCAAATCAGTCACTACTCTTCGCAGTGGTAAGGTTATTGAAAAACCCTCCCTTGAACCTTATGAGAAAGATGATGAGTCCATCTCTGAGGGTAAGGAAGAGGTTGAACCTAAAAATTGCAAAGAAAAGACTTATTCTCCGCCAGCACTTCCATTTCCTCAGGCCATG
>SRLM01000619.1:214142-229818 GCA_015708895.1 Populus ilicifolia | reverse complement strand
CATGAAAGTTCTAGGCAATTGTCTCAGCTTTCTTGTGTGAATAATTCAGCTCATTTCGACTTCTAGAACTCCAGATATGGCCAAAATACTGAACAGTGCTCGAGCTGGAGGACAGATTCGGGCTTCTTTGTTGTTGCAACAATTTGGACTTGAAAATGTCCTTTTTAGATCTTGGGCTCCATATGAAAGTTGTAGGCCTATGTCTTACCTTTCCATCCATATAAAGTAGGCCTAAATCGGAGATCTATAGCTCCAGATATGACCCAATTACCAAACAGTGTTCCAGTTTGGATTGCACCGACATCTCTTTTCTAAGTTTGATAATCTCTTTGCCTTTGTAATTGAAGTTCTTAAAGTCATCAATGAATCCTTTCATTTATGTGGTAGACCTGCATTTAAAATGGACATTTACCACAAATTAAAGGTATCTTATATTATTAGATAGATTATTATAAAACGTACTTTAGTTAAGGAATTATTGATACTTTAAGTGCAAAATGATGATATAAAACCATGATAAAAATGCACTTTTGAGTACTAATCACTAGCTGAAGGAAAGATTCATTTAGTGTATGGGGGAGATAATTTTAGGTTAATGGACGGTGTGTCAATTGCTGTATTTTTAGGAGTTAGTCAAGCTTTGGGGGTCGTCCCTAAAACTTTAGCACAAGGGAATATCATTAGAAAAACAATTAGATAGGAACTACAGGTCTCCATAATGTCTGCTCGATTGAATGCAATGTTCAACTAAGTTGATGCCTTCATTGCCTCATCAGATGGCCTGGGTGATTAGTATTTAAAAGTGCATTTTTTATATAGGTTTTATGTCATCATTTTGCACTTGAAGTATCAATAACTCCTAAACTGAAACATGTTTTATAATGACGTATCTAATAATATAAGATACCTTTAATTTATGATAAATGTTTATTTTAAATGCAAGTCTATAACATAAATAAAAGGATTGATTGATGAATTTAAGAATTGAAATTGAAAGGACAAAGAGATGGCTAAATTTAGAAAAAAGATGATAGTGCAATCCAAACCGGAATACTATTTGGTAATTGGATCATATCTGGAGCTATAGATCTCATATTTAAATCTACTTTATATGGATGGAAAGGTATGACATAGGCCTACAACTTTCATATGGAGCCAAGACTTAAACAGACCATTTTCAAGTCCAAATTATAGCAATCTAGAGTCTGTCTTCTAGCTCGAGCACTGTTCAGTGTTTGGCCTATATCTAGAGTTTTAGAAGTTTAAATAACCTGAATTGTTTACACAAGAACGCTGAGACAATTTCCTACAAATTTTATGTTTTTAGGTGGTTCCAATTTTGACATTATCAATGACATTTTGTGCAGACAAGAGAAGATAAGGATTGTCACCAAGTCAAGAGTTGGTCACCCACTCATCAATTAGTCATCACATCAATAGTTCCTAATTTTGGCCTATAAAAGGAGGCATTTGCCATGCATTTAAGCATCTTGATGTCCAGATTAAGATCATGCTCTTGCTTTTTCTCTTTGTATTTTTTTGTAATGTTTATGCTTTGCTTTCATTAATATTAAGTCTATGCCTTTCATTTCCTTTCATTTACTTAGTTAACTTTTATCTTATTTATATTCTTATTTTGTTTATCTATTTTTCTTTCTTTCATAATGTCTATCTAAGTTTATTATGTCAAGGTGAAAAGGTTACACTAATGGTATAGTGTAAACTTAATATGGACTTTAATGTTTGATACTAACATGTTTTGTATTTGTTATCTTTGTTCACTCTTTAATACTTTACTTGCTAAATGACTAATCTTGATTTATGTTGTATAACACTTGGTACAACAAATGCTTACTTTCATAGCCCATACTATATGGTATAACCGACACGTAAGTTATGAAAGGAACTTGATTTGTTGTTAATATAAGTTATAATCATGAATGCTTGACGAGATTTACAAGTATCAGCATTAATCAAATAAGATGACTAATGTAATCATGTTAACAATCTATAATTTGATTAAAATCTTCTTTGTGTGTGGTCTCCATTTGAATAATAAGAGTTTATACTATACTTGTTTGACATACCAATAGTGGAACCTCTAGCCTTGACATTTGTCATTATCATTGTTTAATCCTTATGTTAATCTTTCATCTTGAAGTTCTCATCAACTTCTTCTTCTTCTTCTCCTTCTTTACTACTACTATTACTACTACTATTACTGCTATTATTATTGTTGTTGTTATTATTGTTGTTTGTAACTATTATTTATAATTGTTGTTTATAATTTGTATAATTAACCTCCCTATGGCTCGACCCCGATCTTGCCGGGTTATTTATTACTTCGACACTCTTGCACTTTGGAGAAAACATCAATCTTTTAGTCGTGTCACTAGGTATATTGGAAGAGATCTTTCATATTTCCTCTTGAGCTCAATGACATAACTAAAAGATTGATGTTTTCTCCCAAGTGCAGGAGTGTCGAAGTAATAAATAACCTGGCAAGACCACAGTCGAACCATAGGGAGATTAATTGTACAAATTATAAATAACAATAATACAACAATAATAACAATAACAACAACAATAATAATAGTAATAACAATAATAATAGTAGTAGTAGTAGTAGTAGTAGTAGTAGTAGTAGTAGTAGTAGTAATAATAATAATAATAATAATAATAATAATAATAATAAAGAAAAAGAAGGAGAAGAAGAAGAAGATGATGAGAACTTTGAGATAAAATATTAATGTCAGGATTAAACAATGGTAATAACAAATGTTAAGGTTACATGTTCCAGTAATGGTATGTCAAATAAGAATAGTGTAAACTTTTATTACTCAATTGGAAACCACAAATAAAGGAGGTTCCAATCTGATTATAGATTGTTAACATGATTATATTAGTCATCTTATTCGATTAATGTTAATACTTGTAAATCTCGTCAAACATTCATGATTATAACTTATGTTAACAACAAATCAAGTTCCTTTCATAGCTCAGGTGTCGGTTATACCATACAGTATGAACCATAAAAGTGCCAAGTGTTATATAATAAAAATCAAGATTAATCATTTAACAAGCAAAGTATTAAATAGTGAACAAGATAACAAATACAAAACATGTTAGTATCAAACATTAAAATCCATATTGAGTTTACAATATACTTATTCTTACACCATTAGTGTAACATTTTCACCTTGACATAATAAACTTAGCTAAACATAGTGAAAGAAAAAAATAAATAAACAAAATAAGAACATAAATAAGATAAAAGTTAACTAACTAAAGGAAAGGAATTGAAAGGCATAAACTTGATATTAATGAAAGCAACACATAAACATTACAAAAAATACAAAGAGAGAAAGTAAGAGCATGATCTTGATTTGGAAACCAAGATGCCTAAATGCATGATAAATGCTTGAATTCATGGCAAATGCCCGCTCTTACAAGCCAAAATTAGGAACTATTGATTTGATGACTAATTGATGAGTGGGTGACCAACTATTGACTTGGTGACAATCCTTATCTTCTTTTGTCTGCCCAAAACGTCATTGATAATGTCAAAATTAAAGGTACTTGAAAACAAGAAAGTTGTAGGAAATTGTCTCAGCTTTCTTGTGTAAAACTTTCAGGTCATTTGAACTTCTAAAACTCCAAATATGGGCCAAACACTAAACAACGCTCGACCTGAAAGACAGATTCAAACGTTTTTGTTGTTGCTATAATTTGGACTTGAAAATGACCTTTTTGATTCTTGCTTTATGAATTCTTGAATTTTACATGCATCATTTCTTATTTCCTCAAGCTCATTTATTTGTAATTTTTGTAGTTGACTAGCATCATTCAGATTTGAATTGAAAGCTTTAATAGCCCAATAATCTTTATGTTCAAGTTCCATATGCAAGTGACAAGGTTTTCCATAGACTAGTCTATAAGGTGACATACCTAATGATGTTTTATAAGTAGTTCGATAAGCCCACAGTGCATCATTAAGTTTTAAAGACCAATCTTTCCTATTAGGGTTCACTGTTTTCTCCAAAATGTGTTTGATCTCCCTATTAGCAAGCTCTACTTGTCCACTTATTTGGGGGTGATAAGGGGTGACAACTTTGTGTGTGATTCCATATTTCTTCATTAAAGTCTTAAATGACTTGTTGTAGAAATGTGTTTCACTATCACTTATTATGGCTCGAGGGATTCCAAATTGGCTCAAAATATTTTCTTTTAAAAACTTTATCACTATTTTATGATCATTGTTTCGACTTGGAATTGCCTCTATCCATTTTGAAACATAATCTACTACGACTAATATGTATAAGAAACCAAATGATGGAGGAAATGGACCTATAAAATCTATACCCCAACAGTCAAAGATCTCAAAGACAAGAATAGGATTTAAAGGCATCATGTGACGTTTTGAAATAGATCCCAACTTTTGACAATTCTCACAAGTCTTACAGCATGCATATGAGTCTTTAAACATGATAGGTTTGTAAAATTGATTTTGTAAAATTTTTGCAGTTTTTTTCTTTATGAGAAATGGCCCCCTCATACCTCAGAATGATAAAATTTAATGACATTACTTACCTTATTGTCAGGAATGCATCTTCGAAATATATGATCAGGATAATATTTGAATAAATAAGGGTCATCCCAATAAAAGTTCTTCACTTTGTTCCAGAACTTTCTTTTATCTTGGGTACTCCAATTAGCTGACAATTGTCCTGAAACAAGAAAATTGACAATATTAGCAAACCAAGGCATTGTACAATAGAAAGTAAAGATTCATTGGGAAAGTAGTTTTCAATTGGTGTAAGTGATCTGCGACAACATTTTCGCTGCCTTTCTTATCTTTGATAGTGATATCAAATTCTTGAAGTAACAAAATCCAACGCCCTAATCTAGCCTTAGAATCGTTTTTAGAAAAAAGATATTTCAATGCTACATGATTATTAAAAACAACAACAAGTGAGCCAACAAGATAAGACCTAAATTTTTCACATGCAAATACTACTACAAGTAATTCTTTTTCAGTGGTGGTATAATTCATTTGAGTACTATTTAAAGTTTTACTTGCATAGTAAATCACATAAGGTTTCTTATCTTTTCCTTGTCCCAAAATAGCACCTACGACATAATCACTAGCATCACACATTATTTCAAAAGGTAATGACCAACTAGGAGGTTGAATGATAGGAGCACAAGTAAGCAAGTTTTTAAGTTTAACAAAGGTTTTTTCACAATGTTCAGTCCATTCAAAAATATTATCCTTTGTTAGAAGGTTACTTAAGGGTTTAGATATTACGCTAAAATCTTTGATGAACCTTTTATAAAAATCAGCATGTCCTAGGAATGATCTAACATCTTTAATAGATTTTTGTGTTAGCAAGTTCATAATTAACTTGATTTTAGATTTGTCAACCTAAATTTCTTTTGATGAAACAATGTGACCAAGTACAATGTTGTTTGTTACCATAAAGTGATATTTTTCTCAATTCAGCACAAGATTCTTCTCTTCACACCTGCTCAAAACCTTTTCTAAGTTAGTCAAACAATCATCAAATGAATCACCAAAAACAGAAAAATCATCTATAAAAATGTCAAGAAAATGTTCAACCATATCACTAAATATACTAAGCAAGCATCTTTGAAACGTGGCTGGTGCATTTCATAATCCAAAAGGCATCCTTCGATATGCAAAAGTACTAAACAAACATGTGAAAGTAGTCTTCTCTTGATCTTCCAATCCAATTTCAATTTGGTTGTATCTTGAATAGCCATCTAAGAAACAATAAAATTCATAACCTGCAACTCTTTCTGGGATTTGATCCATGAAAGGTAAAGGAAAATGATCTTTTCTAGTCATTGAATTAAGTTTTCTATAATGAATGCACATGTGCCAACCAGTAACAGTCCTAATAGGAATTAACTCATTGTTCTCATTTGTTATCATAGTGACTCCAGATTTCATGGGTACAACTTGGGTAGGACTTACCTATTTACTGTCAGAAATAGGATAAATAATTTCATTATCTAAAAGCTGAATGACATCATTTTTCACTACTTTTTTCGTATTAGGATTTAGCCTTCATTGAATTTCCCTGTAGGGTTTAACATTTTTCTCCAAATAAATTCTATGTGTACAAATCAAAGGACTAATTCCTTTTATGTCAGCTATGGTCCATCCTAATGTATTTTTATGTATTTTCTGAGTTTGTAATAACTTACCTTCTTGATGTGTATTAAGTTTGGAAGAGATTATTATCGGAAAAGTTTCATTTTCTCCCAAAAATGAGTATTTGAGATTAAATGGCAATGACTTCAAATTAGGTTTGAGTGGTTGAACACTTGAAGGTATGGACTTGATTGATCGTGGTGGCAATTCCTTAATTTGTGCTCTTCAATTACTTGCCTTTGACTCTTCCTGAAAATAAACCATTTGCAAATCATCAGATTCATCAATCTCAATTTCACTAGAAGTGGTTTTAACTCACTTAAATTGAGACTCTGAAAAACTGAATATGGAAGTAAATTCACACTGGCTCCAAGATCAAGTAAGGCTCTTTCAATTTTATATTCTTTAATAAAACAAGAAATTGTAGGACAACTAGGGTCTTTATATTTCAAAGCATTATTATTATAAAGAGTGACACTTGTTCAGCTAAAAAGACTTTCTTTTTCACATTCAGTTTCCTCTTCACAGTGCATAGATCTTTTAAAAATTTAGCATATGATAGAACCTGTTTAATACCATCCAGCAAAGGTATATTGATTCTTAACTGTTTGAAAGTTTTAAAGATTTTAAAATTATGATTGACTTTTCTTTGTTCGGTCATGGCATGAGGAAATGGAAGTGCTGGCGGGGAATCAGTCATTTCTTTGCATTTTTAGATTCAACCCCTTCCTTACCGTCAAAGATTGACTCATCATCTTTCTCAAAAGTTTCAAGAATGGGTTTTTCAATAACCTTACCACTGTAAAGAGTGATGACTGATTTGACTAGATCCATGTGTTGGCTTCTGGAACTACTTGCATTTGCATTGTATTGCCCCTTAGGATTTCGTTGTGATTGAGATGGAAACTTACCTTTCTCTTTGAAACTAAGAGCATATGTCAATTTTGCAAGAGTATCTTTAAAATCTGTCATGTTTTGAGCAAGTTGAGTATTGATTGTCTCTTGCTTTTCAATTAATGCATGCAATGTTTCCTCAAGATTTCTTCTAGGAGGTGGAGCATAAGGAAGTGCATATCCATGAGAAATTTGAAAATTGTGGTGTGTTTGAAATTTGTACATTGTTATTATCACTCCTCCAACTGAAATTTGGGTTATTTCTCCAACCAGGGTTGTATATTTATGAGTATGAGTTGTGGTTAGCCCTTTAGAAACTATTTAAAGCATGCATGTTTATGGAGACATTCTTTAAAAGTAGGCAAGGTTAGACAATTATTAGTTGAATGTTCATTTGTTTCACTTATTTGGCATACAATGTCTTCAATAGATTTTAATTGACCACTCTTTTCAATTCTAGTGCCTCGACCTTTCTAGCTATAGATGCAAACTTGGCTTGGAGGTCATGATCTTCCTTAAGGTTGTACATACCTCCACTAGATGTATGAGATTGAGTTTTACTCGATGCCTCATAAGTACCCGCAGTGTCCCTATTTTGAGCATTTTCAGCTAACAAGTCTAAGCACTTCATTGCTTCATTATGGTCTTTATCTTAAAAAGTTCCATTGCACATCAATTCAACCATTTGTCTATCTCTACATGTTAACTCTTTATAAAAATATGAAACCAATCTCCATGTTTCAAAACCATGATAAGGGCAAGTATTAAGCAAGTCTCGATACCTATCCCAACATTGGTAAAATATTTCTCCTGGTTTTTGAGTGAAAGTGGTGATTTGTTTTTTGAAAAAGTTCATTCTATGAGATGGAAAAAACTTCTTTAAAAATTATTGTTGCATTTCATCCTAAGCACGAATGGATCCTAGTCTGAAATTTTATAGCCATGTTTTATCTTTGTCTTTTAATAAAAAAGGAAAAAGCTTTAATTTGAAGGTATTCATGCTACAATTTAAATTATTATATGTGTTACAGACCTCCTCAAATTCCCTTAAATGCAAGTATGGATTTTTCAATTCTAAGCCATAAAAAAAGGTAAAAGTTGAATAATGCTTGGCTTAAAATTAAAATGAGATGCATTAGGAGAAAAAACTATGCATGATGGTGTACTTGTTCTTGTGGGATTCATGTGGTCTCTAAGTGTTCTAACACGGTTATTCTCACTACTCTCATTATGAAGTGATTGATTATCTTCTTTGGCTATATTTTCTGAAAATGACGAGGATATCCTGCAAATTCTACCACTTGATGTACTTGACCACACTCTCATACACGTGTAGGAATAGAATAAAAGGAAAAAGAAAACAAAAGAAGAAGAAATAAGAGACAAGAAATAAAGTTATATACAAAAAAAGTGAAAAGAGAAAATAAAATAAATATTATAATTTATACAAAACTTACCTCCCCAGCAACTACACCGAAAACTTGACACGACTAAAAGATTGATGTCTTCTCCCAAGTGTAGGAGTGTCGAAGTAATAAATAACCCGGCAAGACTAGGATCGAACCACAAGGAGGTTAATTGTATAAATTATAAACAACAACAACAACAATAACAACAACAACAACAACAACAACAACAACAATAATAATAATAATAAACAAAAAGAAGAGAAGAAGAAGATGATGATGAGAACTTGGAGGTGGAATATTAATGTAAGGATTAGACGATGATAATAACAAATGTTAAGGTTAGAGGATCCACTAATGGTATGTTGATTGATACTTAAAAGTGTATTTTTATCAAGGTTTTACATCATCATTTTGCACTTGAAGTATCAATAACTCCTTAACTAAAGCATATTTTCTAATAATATATCTAATAATATAAGATACCTTTAATTTATGGTAAATGTTCATTTTAAATACAGGCCTATCACATAAATGAAAGGATTGATTAATGAATTTAAGAACTGAAATTGAAGGGATAAAGAGATGGCCATACTTAGAAAAGAGATGTCTGTGCAATCCAAACCGGAACACTATTCAGTAATTGGGTCATATCTGGAGCTATAGATCTTGGATTTAGGTCTACTTTATATGGATGGAAATGTAAGATATAGACCTACAACTTTCATATGAACCCAAGATCTAAAAAGGCCATTTGCAAGTCCAAATTATTGCAACAACAAAGAAATTTGAATCTATCCTCTAGCTCGAGCACTATTTAGTATTTTGGCCATATCTGGAGTTCTAGAAGTCTAAATGAGCTAAGACAATTTCCTACAACTTTTATGTTTTCAAGTGGCTCTAATTTTGACGTTATCAATGATGTTTTGGGCAAACAAGAGAAGATAAGGATTGTCACAAAGTCAAGAATTGGTCACCCACTCATTAATTAGTCATCAAATCAATAGTTCCCAATTTTGGCATATCAAAGGAGGCATTTGTCATGCATTTAGGCATCTTGGTCTACAGATCAAGATCATGCTTTTGCTTTCTCTCTCTGTATTTTTTTATAATGTTTATGTTTTGCTTTCATTAATATAAAATTTATGCCTTTCATTTACTTAGTTAACTTTTATCTTATTTGTGTTCTTATTTTGTTTATTTATTTTTCTTTCTTTCATAATGTCTATCTAAGTTTATTATGTCAAGGTGAAAAGGTTACACTAATGGTGTAAGAATAAGTATAGTGTAAACTTAATATGGACTTTAATGTTTGATACTAACATGTTTTGTATTTGTTATCTTTGTTCACTCTTTAATACTTTACTTGCTAAATGACTAATCTTGATTTATGTTGTATAACACTTGGTACAACAAATGCTTGACACTTTCATAGCCCATACTATATGGTATAACCGACACGTAAGTTATGAAAGGAACTTGATTTGTTGTTAATATAAGTTATAATCATGAATGCTTGACGAGATTTACAAGTATCAGCATTAATCAAATAAGATGACTAATGTAATCATGTTAACAATCTATAATTTGATTAAAATCTTCTTTGTGTGTGGTCTCCATTTGAATAATAAGAGTTTATACTATACTTGTTTGACATACCAATAGTGGAACCTCTAGCCTTGACATTTGTCATTATCATTGTTTAATCCTTATGTTAATCTTTCATCTTGAAGTTCTCATCAACTTCTTCTTCTTCTTTTTCTTTACTATTACTACTATTGCTGCTACTACTACTACTACTACTACTACTACTACTACTACTAGTATTGTTATTATAGTTGTTGTTGTTATTGCTATTATTGTTGTGTGTAATTGTTGTTTATAATTTGGACAATTAACCTCCCCATGGTTTGACCCCAATCTTGCCGGGTTATTTATTACTTCGACACTCCTGCACTTGGGAGAAGACATCAATCTTTTAGTCGTGTCAAGTTTTTGGCGCCGTTGCCTGGGAGGTAAGTTCTTGTATAAATTATAGTAGTTATTTTATTTTCTCTTTTCACTTTTCTTGTATGTAACTTTGTTTCTTGTCTCTTGTTTCTTCTTCTTTTGTTTTCTTTTTTCTTTTATTATATTCCTACACATGCATGAGAGCATGGTCACGTACATTAAGTGGTAGACTTTGTAGGGTATCCTTATCATTTTAAGAAAATATGTCTGAAGAAGATAATCAATCACTTTATAATGAGAATAATCGTGCTAGAACACTTAGAGACCACATAAATCCCACAAGAACAAGTGCACCATCATGCATAGTTTTTCCTCCTGATGCATCTCATTTTAATTTTAAGCCAAGTATTATTCAACTTTTACCTTCTTTTCATGGCTTAGAATTGAAAAATCCTTACTTGCATTTCAGGGAATTTGAGGAGGTCTGCAACACATATAATAATTTAAATTGTAGTATGAACACCATCAGATTAAAGCTTTTTCCTTCTTTATTAAAAGATAAAGCTAAAACATAGCTACAAATTTTAAGATGAGGATCCATTTGTGCTTGGGATGAAATGCAACAATAGTTTTTAAAGAAGTTTTTCCCATCTCATAGAACAAACTCTTTCAAAAGACAAATCACCACTTTCACTTAAAAACCAGGAGAAACATTTTACCAATGTTGGGATACGTATCGAGACTTGCTTAGTACTTACCCTCATCATGGTTTTGAAACATTGAGATTGGTTTCACATTTCTATAAAGGGTTAACACCTAGAGATAAGAAAATGGTTGAATTGATGTGCAATGAAACTTTTAAAGATAAAGATCCTGATGAAGCAATGGAGTACTTAAACTTGGTAGCTGAAAATGCTCAAAATTAGAACATTACGGGTACTTATATGGCACTGAGTAAAACTCATCCTCATGCATCTAGTGGAGATATGTACAAATTTAGGGAAGATCATGACCTTTAAGCCAAGTTTTCATTTTTAGCTAGAAAAGTCGAGGCACTATAATTGAAAAAGAGTGGTTAATTAAAATCTGTTGAAAACATTATGTGTCAAATATGTGAAACAAATAAACACTCAACTAGTAACTGTTCAACCTTGCCTTCTTTTAAGGAATGTCTTAATAGACAAGCCCATGCTTTAAACAATTTTCAAAGGCCCAATTAAAATCTATACTCGCAAACATACAACCCTAGTTAGATAAATCACCAAAATTTCAGTTGGAAGAGTGATAATGCATAAACTTCAAAACCACAGTTTCAAGCACACCATAATTTCCAAAATTATGATGGATATGCACCTCCTTATGCTCCACCTCCTACAAGAAATTTTGAGAAAACTTTGTATGCATTCATTGAAAAGCAAGAGACAATCAACACTCAACTTGCTCAAAGCATAACAAATTTTAAAGAAACTCTTGCAAAATTCACATCTGCTCTTACTTTTCAAGAGAAAGGTAAGTTTCCATCTCAACCACAGCAAAATCCCAAGGGGCAATACAATGGAAATGCAAGTAGTTCTGGAAGTCAACACATGGATAAAGTCAAATCAGTCATCACTCTTCGCAGTGGTAAGGTTATTCAAAAACCCACTCTTGAACCTTGTGAGAAAGATAATGAGTCAATCTCTAAGGGTAAGGAAGGGGTTGAATCAGAATATTGCAAGGAAAAAACTGATTCCCAGCCAGCACTTCCATTTTCTCATGCCATGACCAATCAAGAAGAAATCAAGGATGAAAAAGGCACTGAAAATGTTGATGCAGATCTTTTATCAAAAGTGACAACAGATTCAACACTCGACATCGCACCAATCGATGATTACTTTCTTGATGAATCTCTACTTTATCTTAGTTTAATGCCTTGGTTTGCTAAAAATATCAATTTTATTGTTTCAGGATTCTTGTCAGCTCATTAGAGTATTGAAGGCAAAAGAAAATTTTTAAGCAACATGTAAAAATTTTATTATGATGACCCTTACTTATTCAATTATTGTCCAGATCAAATATTTCAAATATACATTCCCGACAATGAGGTAAGTAATGTCATTAAATTTTGTCACTCTAAGGCACATGAGGATAATTTCTCATAAAAAAAAAGAATTGTAGAAATCTTACAAAATGGATTTTACTGGCCTACCATATTCAAGGAATCATATGAATTACACAAAAACTATGAAAATTGTCAAAAAGTGGGATTTATTTCAAAACATAGAGAGTCTTTAGATAATTTTCTATTAACTCTTAAGTCTCATCATAGTCGAGATAAGCATCATGCAATTCATGATTTATAGCCCTATTTCCATAAAGAACATGATCAACTTAGTCTTAGGAATCTGACTAAAAAAGACCTTGTTTACCAGTTTTTAAGATAACTAGATGGGAAGCCTATCCCCAACCCATAGAGGGCGTTTAAGCTGATCTTGGACGTAAAACCAAGGGAAGATGTGAGCCACAATCACAACTACCTGTACATACACATGACTTTTCAAAAATAAATAAATAAAGAGAGTGTGTGTGTGAAACTCCAGCTAGCCTACACATAGGTGGTATGATTGCCCTTTTAATTTCTCATCTATAAAACCCTCTCTTCCTTCCTTTCATTTTTACTCAACCCATACATTCAACAATACAGTAGTTTGTAGAAATGGCAAGTTCCTTAGGTCATCATATAAGAAATATTTGTGTTTTTGATAGATCTAGTCCTGGGAAAGAAAAGGAGTTTTTAGAATCCGCAAATCATCTTAGTCAAGTGCTAGCTGAGAGAAAAATTTATTTAGTGTATGGGGGATGTAGTCTTAGGTTAATGGGAGGTGTGTCAATAACTGCATTTTTAGGAGGTAGTCAAGTTTTGGGGATCATCCCCAAAGCTTTAGCACAAAGGGACATCATTGGAAAAACAATTGGAGAGGAACTTCAGGTCTCCATAGTATCAGCTCGAATGAATGCAATGTTTAACCATTTTGATGCCTTCATTACTTTACTAGGTGGTCTAGGCATATTGGAAGAGATCTTTCATATTTCCTCTTGGACCTAACTACACATTCACCATAAACCCATAGGTTTGTTAAATGTTAATGGTTATTATGATAAGTTGCTGTCTTTTCTTAATCATGTTGTGGAACAAGAATTTCTAACATCTTCTGCACGATAAATCATAATCTCTACTGCTATTGTTGAACAATAGATTGACCAACTACAATCTTTCATTCCTATAATTGATCCTTCTATGAGTCGCATAAATTGGTCAACTAAGGAAAGCTGTAAAAAGCTTAGATTGGATTTGAGCCTTCATTTGTGAATCTTTGTGTCTTTTGGTTTTATTTTTGTGTTTTGTTGTTACTTATATTTGTTTTAGTGTGTTTCAGGTTTGTCAATGTTTGTTATTTCAGGTGATATCTTTTATACTCTATCTTTCTACCTTTAAACATTGAGGACAACGTCTTGTTTTAGTTGGGGGGAGAGGGTAGTAGTTACAAAAAAAAACTGTGTTTTCTATTTTATAAAGCAAGTGTAAAATTGTTGTTACTACGATGGCAGAGTAAGGAGAACTCTTATAACTCTTGAGATGCATCTTAGTAATCATTTATAACAAGGTCTATCATAATACTTCTTGAAATATTTAGATTTATAAACTTTCGCATTGTTATCACTTAATTATACTCATATACTTATTTAACATGTATTCTTAAACCTTAATTTATACACACACACTTTAACATATGATTGTGGGTTGCATATTGGATTATTATATTATTTATGTTCTTTTGTTAAAGGTAACAACTAAGGGAAAGGGATAACATATAATAAAAAAAATAAAAAGAAAAAACAAAAAAAAATGATAATAATAAAAATGTAGATAAGTTTGATTTCGTAGCCTCCCTAATCTAAGCAATTAAGCCCGAAGGGGTGTTTTAACACCTAATACCCTAAAGTCAACTGACTTGGGAGCTATTGACACCTGAGCTATGAAAGGAACTTGATTTGTTGTTAACACAAGTTATAATCTTGAATGCTTGACGAGATTTACAAGTATTAGCATTAATCAAATAGGATGACTAATATAATCATATTAACAATCTATAATCTGATTGGAACCTCCTTTGTTTGTGGTTTCCAATTGAATAATAAGAGTTTATACTATACTTGTTTGACATACCATTAGTGGAATCTCTAACCTTGACATTTGTTATTATCATTGTTTAATTCTTACATTAATATTCTATCTCCAAGTTCTCATTATCTTCTTTTTCTTCTCTTTCATTATTATTATTGTTGTTGTTATTACTACTACTACAACTACTACTACTACTATTATTATTGTTAGTATAGTTGTTGTTGTTATTGCTATTATTGTTGTTTATAATTTATACAAATAACCTTCCTATGGTTCGACCCTGGTCTTGCCGGGTTATTTATTACTTCTCATGTACTTAGGAGAAGAAATCAATCTTTTAGTCATGTCATATGTCAAACAAGTATAGTGATTGTGCATCAAAAATATCATTAAGTCTCTTATTCTACTTTCCTGTTGATTTTGTAGTGTTAGACACCGCACCAATTCAAGGTTCTAATGCTCCCATCCCAGTCATTTTAGGGAGACCTTTCCTAGCTACATCCAATGCCTTAATTAACTGTAGGAATGGGGTGATGAAATTGTCTTTTGGGAATATGACTGTGGAGATGAACATATTCAATGTCTCCAAACAAATTGGGGAACATGAGGACATTAGAGAGGTAGATTTGATCCAAACAGTTTGTCAAGAACACTTTAAGAGTGTGTGGATCAAGGATCCATTGGAGAGAACTTTAATTCATGATGAAAGATTTTGTTCTTTGGAATATGTTGATGAGGAAGTAAGAGAACTAGAGACTTATCTAGATCCAATGCCTATTATGTCAATAGGTCAATGGACCCCATCGTTTGAGTCTTTGATTTCACCTCATGTGACAGTTGAGGCATCTCTTATCCAGCCTTATAAACCAGAAAGGAAGCCTTTACCGAGTGATCTTAAGTATGCTTTTCTAGAGGAAGGTGAATCTTATCTAATTGTGATCTCATCAAAACTTAGCATAGAGCAAGAACAAAAACTTTTGAGAGTCCTGAGAAAACACAAGAAAGCAATTGGGTGGAAAATTACTGACTTGAAAGGAATTAGCCCTCTTCTATGTACACATAGAATCTATCTTGAAGAAGAGG
>SRLM01000619.1:162594-211237 GCA_015708895.1 Populus ilicifolia | reverse complement strand
TTTTTTTTTTGTTACCTAGCTTAATTTCCAGATCTAGCTCTCTGTGGATATGACCTCGATCTTACCGAGTTAATTGCTACATCGCACACTCATGCACTTGCGAGTTAAAATAAGCCGATCATAAAAAACGGTCAAGCATATAGTATGAAATCTTATTATTCAATTGAAAACCACACATAGAGGAGGTTCCAATTTGATTATAGATTGTTAACATGATTACATTAGTCATCTTATTTGATTAATTCTAATACTTGTAAATCTTGTCAAGCATTCATGAATATAACTTATGTTAACAACAAATCAAGTTCCTTTCATAACTCAGGTATCAGTTATGCCATACAGTATGGGCTATGAAAGTGCCAAACATTTGTTTTACCAAGTATTATACAACCTAAATCAAGATTAGTCATTTAACAAGCAAAGTATTAAAGAGTGAAGAAGATAACAAATACAAAACATGTTAGTATCAAACATTAAAGTCCATATTAAGTTTACACTATACTTATTCTTATTCTTACACCATTAGTGTAACCTTTTCATCTTGACATAATAAACTTAGCTAGACATTATGAAAGAAAGAAAAATAAATAAATAAAATAAGAACATAAATAAGATAAGAGTTAACTAAGTAATTGAAAGGAAATGAAAGGCATAAACTTGATATTAATGAAAGCAAAGCATAAATATTACAAAAAATACAAAGAGAGAAAGCAAGAGCATGATCTTGATCTAGAAACCAAGATGCCTAAATGCATGGAAAATGCCTCCTTTTATAGGCCAAAATTGGAAACTATTGATTTGATGACTAATTGATGAGTGGGTGACCAACTCTTGACTTGGTGACAATCCTTATTTTCTCTTGTTTGCCCAAAACACATTGATAATGTCAAAATTAGAGTCATTTGAAAACATGAAAGTTGTAGGCAATTGTCTCAGCTATCTTATATAAAACATTCAGGTCATTTGGACTTCTAGAAATTCAGATATGGGCCAAACACTAAATAGTGCTCGTGCTGGAAGACAGATTCGGGCTTCTTTGTTGTTGCTCCAATTTGAACTGGAAAATGGCCTTTTTAGATCTTGAGCTCCATATGAAAGTTATAGGCCTATGTCTTACCTTTTCATCCATTTAAATTATACCTAAATCTGATATCTGCAGCTCCAGATATGACCCAATTACCAAACAGTATTCCGGTATGGACTACACTAGCATCTTTTTTCAGAGTTTAGCCATCTCTTTGTCCTTTCAATTTTAATTCTTAAATTCATCAATCAATTCTTTATTTTATATGATAGGCCTACATTTAAAATGAAAATTTACCACAAATTAAATGTATCTTATATTATTAGATACGTTATTATAAAACATGCTTTAGTTAAGAAGTTATTGATACTTCAAGTGTAAAATGATAATATAAAACCTTGATAAAAATGCACTTTTAAGTACTAATCAATGAACTCTTGAAATAAGTATGGTGATGAATGTGATTCAAAAACTACAAATGTATTGATTTATGACTATTGATGTCCTAGGTGATACGGTCGGGATTGGACCATCATCACGACAAGAACAATCCATAGGTGGAGTAGGTAGGTGACTTTCACCTTTCTTTTTCATATGTTAAATAATAGGATACTTTATCATGAATGTTACCATATTGTGTTAGAATAGATCTCAAATTGTCAAATGTTTAAATGTTGAGAAATGGTTGATTAGCTGACTAGGACAAATGATTGATTAACATCAACTAATAGCATCTGAACGGATAACCAGGACAAACGATGATTAGCCCGGCTAATGGTATTCGAAGGGATGGCCAAGATAAATAACTAATTAGCCTCGGTTAATGGCATTTAAAGGAATGACCGGGACAAAAGGCTGATTAGCCTCGATGTTGCGATGTTGTGGTTGCACAAATTAATTACCCTAGCTTAAAACACAACACACAAGATAGTATAGAGCAAGCAAGGGGTCGATCCCACAAGGAAGATTTAGGTCAAATTTTTATGCTATATGTTATGCAATTGGGGGGTTTTGATTTGTAATGATCTCAACTATGGAAGAAATTAAACTAGCAAAAAAAAGCAATTGAAATCAAAATTTTTCAAGAAAACAAACCTTAGTTGCAAGCACACATCCACCAATAGAAATTAGAACCAATCCTTGAAACAAAAATACAATTTATATTCTGAATTTTTATCTTTTCTTAATGTTGGTTAATTAACGGATCCGCCGTATAACTAACCCTAACCAACAAGCAATCACAATGTCCGCGTTAATAATTTAGTTCAATGGCAGCCCTAAGAACTAGATATTTGAGTGTTCTCCCTAAGTTTAATAATGTAGTTCGGCCATAATTATCAAGCTTAGTTGCTTCACAAGTTCATACATCACAACTCTGGTTTTGATATCAAACTTAGCAATAAATTGTTCACAATAATAACTTAGAGTTTCGCTCTAGCAATTATTAACAACAATCATAAAAATATCCATAGGAAAACAATCATACTTATTCATAATATAAACTGAAAATAAAAGGAAGAATAAATCTCATGATTCTTAAAATCTAAAGGTTTGTTGTGTCCTTGCAACCAAGAAAATAACTTAGCCTTGTATAACTATTGAACAACTACTCTTAAAAAATGAAGAGAGCATGATTTTTTTTTGGGTTTATAAAGGAGAGAATTTATGTTTCTTAACTTCTAGCAGCTGCCCCCTCTCTCCTCTCTCTCTTTCTTTATATATGCTAAGAAACCCTAGTTCCTAATTTACAATGTAGTCCTCCTTTAAGTTAACAATTGATATTTAAGTACTTTATTAACTATTTTCTCTAAAAAAGAGAAATAGCCTTGCATGAAATCTTCAAGATCTGACTTAGAGAGCTAAGTTACTGATATAAAAACTTGGATGATAGTTTAGAAGCTTCGAAACATAATTTGGACTCATTTCTTCACGAAACCTGATTGCTGGCAGAATTCAATTGTCATCTTTGAAAACTCATATCTCCCTCATCTGATGTCTTTTTTGGTTGAAAGTTGTAGCGTTTATAGAGCTTTGAGTCAAGAATCCAATAAAATTAAGTTTGCATAAATTGGACTTCTATAGCTCCAAATATTGAATTTTGAATAGACAAAGGTCAATAGTGGCAGAATGCGAGATTTGAGTTTGAAGGATGTGATTTCTATGATCTTTCTCCTTTTATTTTTCTTGCATTACATTTCCAAAAAGGTTTGGATGTTAGATTTTTAGTGCCACTAGAATCACTTCATTTTGATCTCTAGAACTCACGCTATGCACAAAACATCATCTGAACATCAAATCTACCAATTATCTCCAATTTACTCCTTTTTGCATTTTTCATCCAAAAGTACCTTCCAAACATAAACAAAGAATATCAAGGGATTTTACATATAAAACATGGACAAAACATTAGGTAAATATAGGTGAAACTATTGAATAATATGATTACATCACTCGGCTAATGGCATCTGAATGGATGACTAGGACAAACGACTGATTGGCCTTGGCTAATGGCATCTGAATGGATGATCGGGATAAATGATTGATTAGCCTCGACTATTGGCATCCAAATAGATGACCGAGATAAATGATTGATTAGCTTTAGCTAAAGGTATTTGATTGGATGACCTGGATAATGGTTGATTAAGTTTTGTTAATGGCATCCAAAGTGGATGATCGGGGTGACTGAATGGTTAACCTCAACACATGATGCATTAAAAGGATAGTCGGGTTTAAGATTATCGTTGATTGCAATAATTGGTGTATTTATATGTACTACAAGTTGTTTATACCGAGTACATGAAGAAACTATAAATATCATGCATCAAACATGGGATAATGTTAATGCTTCATTAAACTACCAGACCATTTATTTATCATTATTATTATTTAGTAATTGCATTCTCTTAAATGTTTTGTAATGCAGTAGAGATGTCACATCAACGAGATGCCTAGGAAATCCAATACACAGGAACCTACTTTTACAAGGAATCATGTAGTTGCATACTAAATCATGATGTATTTTGTATGAATCAATGTACTAAACGTGTAACTTTTATTGAATCCTTTTATTTAACTTCTATTTCTTTTATTATACATATATAAACATGTTCTCCTCTTCTTTGTTTATGTTTTTCTTCTTCATTATGTTTAGCTAAGTTTATTATGTAAAGATGAAAAGTTTCACTAATGGTATTAGGATAAGTATAATATAAACTTTAATACTTATATCCTAAACAATTTACTATTAATATTATCATCTTAATTCTTGATCCTTGCTTGTTAAATTGTTAATCTAGATTTTTGTTATATAACACTTGGTACAACCAATGCTTGGTACTTTCATAGCCAACCATATGATAGAATGATATGATCAAAAGATTGATGTCTTCTCCTAAGTGCAGGAGTGTTGAAGTAATAAATAACCCAGCAAGACTAGGGTCAAACCACAGGGAAGTTAATTGTATAAATTATAGATAACAACAACAACAACAACAACAATAATAGTAATAGTAGTAGTAGTAGTAGTACTAAAGAAGAAGATGAAAAAGTTGATGAGAACTTTGAGATGGAAGATTAATGTAATGATTAAACAATGATAACAACAAATATCATGGTTAGAGAATCTACTAATGGTATGTCAAACAAGTATAGTATAAACTCTTATTATTCAATTAGAAACCACATACAAAGAAGGTTCCAATCAGATTATAAATTATTAGCATGCTTACATTAGTTATCTTAGTCGATTAATACTAATACTTGTAAATCTCGTCAGGCATTCCTAATTATAACTTATGTTAATAACAAATCAGGTTTCTTTCATAGCTCAAGTGTCGGTTATACCATATAGTATAGGCTATGAAAGTGTTAAGCATTTGTTGTATCAAGTGTTATACAACATAAATCTAGATTAGTCATTTAACAAGCAAAGTATTAAAGTGTGAACAAAATAAATACAAAACATGTTAGTATAAAAAAATAAAATTCATATTCAGTTTGCATTATACTTATTCTTAGACCATTAGTGTAACCTTTTTACCTTGACATAATAAACTTAACTAAACATATTAAAAGCAAAAAACATAAATAAACAAGATAAGAACATAAATAAGATAAAAGTAAACCAAGTAAAGGAAAGGAAATGAAAGACATAAACAAGATATTAATGGAAATAAAACTTAAGCATTACATAAATATAAAGAGAGAAAGCAAAAGCATGATCTTGATTTAGAGACCAAGATGCCTAAATACATAGTAAATGCCTCCTTTTATAGGCTAAAATTAGAAACTATTGATTTGATAACTAAATGATGAGTGGGTGGTCAGCTCTTGACTTGGTGACAATCCTTATGTTTTCTTGTTTGCCCAAAATGTCATTGATAACGTTAGAATTGGAGCCACTTTAAAACATAAAAGTTGTAGAACATTATCTCATTTTTTTAGGAAAAAAACATGGGGGTCATTTGGACTATTACAACTCTCGATAGAAGTCAAACACTAAACAGTACGTGGGCTGTAGAACAGATTCAGACTTCTTTGTTGTTGCTATAATTTGGACTTAAAAATGACCTTTTTAAATCTCGATCTCTATATGAAAGAAGTTGTAGGCCTATGTCTTACCTTTCCATTCATATGAAGTAAACCTAAATTTAAGATCTATAGCTCTAGATACGACTCAATTACTGAATAATGCTCTGATTTAGACTACACCAATATCTCTTTTCTAAGTTTGGCCATCTCTTTGTCCTTCCAATTTCATTCTTAAACTCATCAATCAATCCTTTCATTTATGTGATAGACCTATATTTAAAATAAACATTTACCATAAATTAAAAGTATCTTATATTATTAGATATGTTATTATAAAACATGCTTTAGTTAAGGAGTTATTTATACTTCAAGTGCAAAATGATGATATAAAACCTTGATAAAAATACGCTTTTAAGTACTAATCACACCCCCAACAAGTTTATTACGAGCTCCTAGTAATCAAAGCGTTAAAATAGAAATTTTTTTTGTAAATTCCACAAAGCAAGGTATTCTTGATTCAACTTCCATTAATCTATCCGGATAAATGAACTCTCATTAAATTTATATATCTGCTCAACACCTCTTAAACAAGATATTAATAATTTTTTTTTTATGCTCAATATATCAACACATAGTTATGGGGCTTTTCTTGGAAGAAAACAAATTTTTTGTTCTAATGTTTAAGGTTAACTTTCTTGGGTTGAGATTACTATTTTTTTTCTTTTTTTAATATAAATACATATAACTTAAAATACCATGCATCTTTAACCTATGTAATGAGCTTTTGCCTAATGACTCTCAGACCAGTTGGTCTTAGGGCATTAGGTGTTGAGACACCCTTACGAGCTTAGTAACTCGGGTTGCCGACACTGATAAGTAGATAGTGCAATGTTTGATTTTCTTAAGCTTTTCTCCTCAATCCATGTAACAAGTGTTGGGCTAATAGCTCCTAAGTCAGTTGACT
Source organism: Populus ilicifolia (assembly GCA_015708895.1). Lineage (NCBI taxonomy): Eukaryota > Viridiplantae > Streptophyta > Magnoliopsida > Malpighiales > Salicaceae > Populus > Populus ilicifolia. The sequence goes on along the minus strand of SRLM01000619.1, from coordinate 204,719 downwards.
TTAGGGTATTAGATGTTAAAACACCCCTTCAGGCTTAATTACTTATATTAAAGGGGCTACAAAACCAAACTTATCTATATTTTTATTATCATCATTCATTTTATTTTATTTTTGCTCTTTCTTTTGTTTTTTTATTTCAAATTATATACTATCCCTTTCCCTTAGTTGTTACCTTTAACAAAAAGAACATAAATAATCTAATAATTCAATATGCAACCCACAATCATATGTTAAAATGTGTGTGTGAAAATTAAAGTTTAAGAATACATGTTAAATTAGTATATGAGCAGAATTAAGTAATAATAATGCAAGAGTTTGTAAACCTTAATATTTCAAGAAGTATTTTGATATACCTTGTTAATAATGGTTACTAAGACGTGTTTCAAGAATAACTTTAACAAAAAAGCTCCTTTACTCTATCATCCTAGTAACAACAATTTTGCACATTCTTCATGAAATGAAAAACATAGTTAGTTAATTTTTTTTATCAACTACTAGCCTCCCCCCAACCAAAATGAGACATTATCCTTAATGTCCTAACATAGAAAGATAGAGTATAGAAAACATCACCTGAAACACCGAACACTGACAAACCTGAAACACACTTAAACAAATATAAACAATAATAAAACCAAAAGACTAAACTTATAACTATGATTGTGGCTCACATCTTCCCTTTAGTTTTATGTCTAAAAATGGCTTAAATGCCCTCTATGGGTCGGAGATAGGCTTCCTAACCATTTAAAAAAAAACTAGCAAATAGAGTTCTTTTTAGTCAAACTCCCAAGACGAAGTCAATCATGTTCTTTATAAAAATAGACCCATAAATCATAAATTGCACGATGCATATATCCACTATGATGAGACTTAAGAGTCAATAGAAGATTATCTAAAGACTCCGCATTTTAAAATAAATCCTATTTTTTGACAATTTTCACAGGTTTTCTAGAATATATGTGAGTCCTTGAACATGGTGGGCTAGTAAAATCCACTTTGTAAGATTTCTGCAGTCCTTTTTTTTTACGAGAAATGATCCCAATAAAATTTTTTAGCGATATTTTTGCACATCACTAAAAAATTTTCTTTTATCTTCGGTAATCTAGTGAGCTGACAAAAATTCTGAAGTAAGAAAATTGATATTTTTAGCAAACCAAGGCATTGAACTAAAAGAAAGTAAGGATTCATTAGAAATGTAATCATCGATTGTTGTGATGTTGAATGTTGAATCTATTGTCACTCTTGACAAAAGATTCGCATCAATATTTTCGGTGCCCTTTTCATCCTCAATTTCTTCTTATTTAGTCATGACATGAGGAAATAAAAGTGCTAGTGAGGAATCAGTCTTTTCTTTGCAATTTTCATATTTGATTAGTACCTAAAAATATATTTTTTATCAATGTTTTATGTCATCATTTTACACTTAAAAAGTATCAATAACTCCTTAACTAAAGCATGTTTTATAATAATATATCTAATAATATAAGATACCTTTAATTTGTGCTAAATGTTCATTTTAAATGCAGGCCTATCATATAAATAAAAGGATTGATTGATGAATTTAAGAACTGAAATTGAAAGGACAAAGAGATGACCAAACTTAGAAAAGATATGCCGGTGCAATCCAAACCAGAACACTATTCGATAATTAGGTTGTAACTGGAGCTGTAGATCTCAGATTTAGGTCTACTTTATATGGATGGAAAGCTAAGACATAGGCCTACACTTTCATATGGAGCCCGAGATCTAAAAAGGCCATTTTTAAGTCCAAATGGTTGCAACAACAAAGAAGCTCGAATCTGTCCTCCAACCCGAACGTTGCTTAGTGTTTGGCCATATCTGAAGTTTAGAAGTTAAAATGAGCTAAATGTTTTACACAAGAAAGCTGAGACACTTTCCTACAACTTTTATGTTTTCAAATGGCTCCAATTTTGACATTATCAATGATGTTTTGGACAGACAAGAGAAGATAAGGATTGTCACCAAGTCAAGAGTTGGTCACCCACTCATTAATTAGTCATCAAATCAATAGTTCCAAATTTTTGCCTATAAAAGGAGGCATTTGCCATGCATATAGGCATTTTGGTGTTTGGATCAAGATCATGCTCTTACTTTCTCTCTTTGTATTTTTTGTAATGTTTATGCTTTATTTTCATTAATATCAAGTTTATGCCTTTCATTTCCTTTCCTTTACTTAGTTAACTTCTATCTTATTTATGTTCTTATTTTGTTTATCTATTTTTTCTTTCTTTTATTATGTCCAGCTAAGTTTATTATGTCAAGGTGAAAAGGTTATACAAATGGTGTAAGAATAAGTATAGTGTAAACTTAATATGGACTTTAATGTTTGATATTAATATGTTTTATATTTGTTATCTTGTTTACTCTTTAATACTTTGCTTGTTAAATGACTAATCTTGATTTATGTTATATAACACTTGGCATAACAAATGCTTGACACTTTCATAGCCCATACTATATGATATAACCGACACCTAAGCTATGAAAGGAACTTGATTTGTTGTTAACATAAGTTATAATCATGAATGCTTGATGAAATTTACAAGTGCTTGACCGCTTTTTATGATCGGCTTGTTTTAACTCGCAAGTGCACGAGTGTACGATGTAGCAATTAACTCAGTAAGATCGAGGTCATATCCATAGAGAGCTAGATCTAGAAATTAAGCTAGATAACCAAAAAGAACTCAAGAGAAATTAAATTAACAATAACTTGGTTGAAAATAATTGATGGATTTGTTTTCAAAGATGAAAAAGTGTAAATAGATTTTTAAAAGACAAGAAAACGTAAGTCTTGGTCCAAATCAATTTTAATAGTGATGTATTGGTGATTTCTTCAACATATATAAGATAACTCAACCTAATATGAACAATGGTGATATTAGAACGGAAGATATTACAATGAAGTTTAGAAAGATGAAAATAGATTATTGCTTAAGAATAAGCAAATACTTTCATATTAAGTAAGACATTGAATCAAGCAATCTCTATACCAAAACTAAAGTTTATGCATAAAAATTCAAGATTATAACATTACCCAAATGATTTCTAAAATTTCTTTGCGATAATAAATCATTCATAAAGAAAATAAGAAGATAAACATTAAGATTCATTAATATCCTAAAGAACTCACCTCAATCACCATCATCTTTGATTTGGATCCAAGAAAGAGATTAGGCAACCATGATTTTATATAAAAAAAACTTCAATAAACATGAAATAACTTGAATCAAACTAAAATAATAAGTTTTACAAAGAAGAACACAACACAATTTCAGAAAAAATTCAGATACAAATCTTACTCTAACTTTGGATAGCAATTTGACCCTTTTTAAAGCCTTTTCTCGAGATGTCTATTAGAGACATATTTATAGGCAATTCTGTCACCTTTCCAGATCATTAAAGAATAGCTTATTTGGACACCTAAGTCAAACGTTATGGGCAAAACACCAAAAGGTGTTCTTAAACATCAAATCAAGACAACTTTGCAACCACTTTGGTGCACGTTTTTCTTCCTCATTTATGAGCTATCTCTTTCTTCTTTTTGACCCAAATTAATATAAAAATATCCCCTCGAGCTTTCCATCCATGTGCTTGCCTTCTTGGATCAATGAATTGCCCAAAATAAATCAATTGTTGTTGTGTGGACATGTAAGATCATGGATTGTTTTTGGGCTGATTTGAAGATTGATTTAGGGCTGAATTTAAGATCAAATAAGTATACAAATATACCTATTATTTGTGCTAAGATTGACATTGAAACCTTGAGTGTTTAATGGTTGAAGTTTGCACACAACATAAGGCAAGTTTGGGCTTGAAATAGATCATATGATATTCTTTTCTAGAATTGGAATAGAATTGATTTTTGGGACAAATTTGGAGAACTTATTTGAACCAAGATTTGCTTCAATCTTCAACTAAATGTCTCTTCAATTCTTTATTCTGAATTTCGATGTTGAATTTCCTAAATTAATTCATTTAAGCTCAAAAAACCTATCAAAACATTAAAACAAACTTCATTACTAAAAAGACCAAATAAAAACAATAAATACATATGTAAAATAAGAGACTTAATGATACTTTTGATGCACAATCACACCCCCCAACTTAGATTTTGCTAGTCCTCAAGCAAAACAAAACATAAAACCTTTGAAATAAAAGGAATAATAACAATCATAATTAAGCTCGATTCATCACACTTGAAGGACCTATCATGCAAACATTGGTATCTTTAACTTAGTGTACACATTAGTAAAAAAAGAAAAATAAGCATACTCACATTCTCTAAATCAAACATCCATACAAAATTTTCAAATTCAGTCATATGTATCGTGCAACCAACATAATTGATTCATACAAAAACTCAACTTGTAATCTTCCTTTCTCACCAACACAAACAAGGTAGCAAACTAGAGAAATATCTATATTTTTTTTTCTTGCTTTTTTTTTCTTTGTTTTTTTCTTGTGAAGATATGATTTATTCTTTGTCTTTAAGTAGTCACTTCCCTTTTGACGCGAATACAAACATTTGTGATGAATGCACCCGGTTACTCACAAAGTCATAAACTTAAAGTGCTTTGCATACTCATATTTTAAGTTGTCGTTTGACGTAAAGATAAACATTTATGATGAATACCCCTAGTTACTGAGCAACTCAAAACATTGGAGTAGATAGAACTTTGTACATATTTATTTATTTATTTGTGTAATAATTATTACTCTACTTACTTAAACCTTGTTTAGGACTGGATCAAAAGGGATAATCACAAGTAAAGCATCATACTCATCTTTTATGCATAATCACACAACTCACACAACTTTTACAAGGAAAGATGTACTTTAGTAATCTTATAAAAAGTATGCTATATCTTGCTTTATAAGATATTATCTATCCCAAATTAAAGCATGCAATGTTCAATATAATAATAAATTCGAAAATGTAATGATGATCCTAAACAAGTCTCATTCACATTCGAATGCAAGTTTTTTTTTTTAACAAGCATGATTATCTCAAGCATTCAACATAATAAGATATCTAAAATTAAGTTTTACATTATCCTCAATGTAAAAGAGAAAAAGAAGAAAAGTATAAAGATTAGAAAATTGTTACTCCCCTTCTATTTTAAAGGATGAACGTCTGATTGAATTGGACATGAGCTGACTTCTTGCTTGATTTTTTTTTAACCTGCATATCACAACTAAAAGAAAATATTGTTGTGTTTTTTTTGAAAATAAAGAACCTCTTCTTTTTTTTTTAACCTGCATATCACAACTAAAAGAAAATATTGTTTTTTTTTTTTGTATAAAGAACCTCACACCTCCCAATTTAAAATAATGCATTGTCCTGACTGCATGAACAAGAAAATATAAGAGATGGAAGAAAGAAGAAAAAAAATGAAAAATAAAAATAAAAATAAAAACTCATTACTTCTGATACTACAATGGTATTGGATCTTCAAGATCCAATGTCTCAACTTCAGCCACAATGTTTTCAAGATAAGGTTTCAATCGATGACCATTTACTTTGAAAATATTTCCATTCTTTGGATTTTGTACCTCAAATGCACCATGCTCAGAGATGGATTTAATCACAAATGGACCAATCCATTTTGTCCTCAACTTCCTAGGAAAAAGATGTAATAGTGAATTATACAGGAGAACCTTTTGACCAACATGAAAGGATTTTCTAAGAATATGTTTATCATACAAAGTTTTCATCTTATGTTTTGAAATTTTTGCANNCTTATAAGCAGTGCGATATGCCCACAAAGCATCAATTAGTCGTAGGGACCAATCTTTACGATTTGGATTGACTGTTTTCTCTAAAATGTTCTTGATCTCCCTATTTGCCAACTCAGCTTGGCCACTAGTCTGTGGGTGATAGGGGGTACTAACCTTGTGAATTACACCATATTTTCTCATCAAAATCCCAATGGGCTTGTTACAAAAATGTTTTCCCCCATCACTAATCATAGCTTGGGGCATGCCAAACGAGAGAAAATATTTTCTTTCAAGAATTTGACCACAACTCGATGGTCATTGGTTCGAGATGCAATGGCCTCCACCCATTTAGACACGTAATCAATAGCTACAAGGATGAATTGGTAACCAAATGAGCTTGGAAAAGGTCCCATGAAATCAATCCCCCAACAATCAAATATTTCCAAAACAAGGATGGGGTTAAGGGGCATCATGTTACGCCTAGTGAGGCTACCTAGTCGTTGGCATCGGTCACATGCAACACAGAAGGCATGAACATCTTTAAACATGGTGGGCCAATAAAAACCACACTGCAAGATTTTGGCAATGGTTTTCTTGGAAGAGAAATGCCCACCACAAGCTAATACATGACAAAAATTAATGACACTTAGAATTTCATGATTAGGGATGCACCGCCTAATAATTTTGCCAAGACAATATTTAAATAGGTAGGGGTCATCCAAAAAAAGGTGCGCACATTGCGCAAGAATTTTTTTTTGTCAAGTTCAGACTAATGAGAAGGAATTTGACTTGTGGCTAGGTAATTTGCTATGTCAGCATACCATGGAGAACCAATGTAGAAGACAGTACCTGCACAAAATAAATTTTCATCAACAAAGAGTTCATTTATTGGAGATTCATCAATTATGGTCTCATAGCTTGAAAGACGAGACAAATGATCAGCCATTACATTCTCTACTCCCTTTTTATCTCGAATTTCAAGGTTAAACTCTTGGAGTAGGAGGATCCATTGAATTAAACATGGTTTGGCATCTTGTTTTGTGAGCAAATATTTCAATGCTGCATGATCAGTGAAAACAATAACAAGAGATCCAACCAAATAAGACCTAAATTTGTCTAACGCAAAGACCACAACTAAGAGTTCTTTTTCAGCTGTAGTGTAATTCAATTGAGCATCATTCAAAGTCTTGCTAGCTTAATATATGACATGAGATTTCTTGTCTTTTCTTTGCCCTAAAACAGCCCCAATAGCAAAATCACTAGCGTCACACATTAGTTCAAATGGTAAAGACCAATCAGGAGCTTGCATGATGGGAGCAATTATCAACAACCCTTTAAGCTTTTCAAAAGCTTCTTGACATTTTGATGTCCAATCAAATTGGACATTTTGTGACAATAAGTTACACAATGGTTTGGCAATGGTACTAAAAGAATGAATGAATCTTTGATAAAAACCAGCATGTCCTAAGAAGGATCTCACATCTTTCACAGTCTTAAGGGTAGGTAATTTTTGAATGATTTCCACTTTTGACTTATCTACCTCTATTCCTTTTGAAGAGACAATGTGACCTAAGACAATGTCATGTGTCACCATAAAATGACACTTCTTCCAATTGAGTACAAGATTGCTCTCTTCACATCTTTCAAGGACTTTTTCTAAATGCATTAGACACAACTCATATGAATCCCCATACACTGAAAAATCATCCATGAAAACTTCCAGAAAATTTTCCACCATGTCACTAAAGATACTCATCATACACCTTTGAAAAGTGGCAGGTGCATTACACAAACCAAAAGGCATTCTTCTATAAGCATAGGTACCAAAAGGACAAGTGAAAGTGGTTTTTTCTTGGTCTTCTAAAGAAATCTCAATTTGGTTGTAACCTAAGTATCCATCAAGAAAACAATAAAAAGCTCTTTCAACTACTCTTTCAAGCACTTGGTCTAAAAATGAAAGCGAAAAATGGTCTTTCCTAGTCACCATGTTCAATTTATGATAATCAATGCACATACGCCATCCAGTTTGGATTCTAGTTGGTACCAGCTTATTATTTTCATTCTTCACTACTGTGACTCCAGATTTTTTAGGGACAACATGGGTTAGACTAACCCATTTTGAGTTTGCAATAGGGTAAATGATACCTGCATCAAGTAGCTTAAGCACTTCACCTCTCACTACTTCCTTCATGTTTGGATTCAATCGTCTTTGCATTTGCCTCACAGATTTAGCCTCTTTTTCAAGATAGATTTTATGTGTACATAAAAGAGGGCTAATTCCTTTCAAGTCAGTAATTTTCCACCCAATTGCTTTCTTGTGTTTTCTCACGAATCTCAAAAATTTTTGTTTTTGCTCTATGCTAAGTTTTGATAAGATCACAATAGGATATGATTCACCTTCCCCTAGAAAAGCATACTTAAGATCACTCGATAAAGGCTTCCTTTTTGGTTTATAAGGCTGGACAAGATATGCCTCAACTTTCACATGGGCTGAAATCAAAGGCTCAAACGATGGGGTCTATTGACCTATTGACATCATAGGCATTGGATCTAGAGAAGTCTCAAGTTCTCTTACTTCCTCATCAACATATTCTAAAGAACAAAATCTTTCATCATGAATTAAAGTTCTCTCCAATGGATCCTTGATCCATACTCTCTTAAAGTGTTCTTAACAAACTGTTTGGATCAAATCTACCTCTCTAATGTCCTCATGTTCCCCAATTTGTTTGGAGACATTGAATATGTTCATCTCCATTGTCATATTCCCAAAAGACAATTTCATCATCCCATTCCTACAATTAATTAAGGCATTGGATGTAGCTAGGAAAGGTCTCCCTAAAATGACTGGGATGGGAGCATTAGAACCTTGAATTGGTGCGGTGTCTAACACTACAAAATCAATAGGAAAGTAGAATTTATCTATTTGGACCAACACATCCTCAACAATACCGTTGGGAATCTTGATTGACCTATCAGCTAATTGAAGGGTGATTCGAGTAGGTTTGATTTCTCCTAAACCTAATTATTCATAAACAGTGTAGGGTATTAAATTCACACTTGCACCTAAATCCAACAAAGCTTGATTTATCTTATGACTTCCAATAATGCATGAAATGGTAGGACAACCAGGATCTTTGTATTTGGGAGGGGTCTTAAAATGGAGGATGGCACTAGCATGTTCAGTCAGAAAAGCTCTTTCTTTCACATTCAATCTCCTTTTGACTGTGCATAAATCCTTAAGAAACTTTGCATAAGATGGAACTTGTTTAATTGCATGAATTGTTAAAGAATATCCTCTAGGGATATCTTATGAGGTGGTTGCTTTGTGTTATGTGTGGGAGCATGAAATGGTTGGGGTAGAGGTTGAAATGTTTGAGGTACTGAAGAGCCCTCATTTCTCCATCCAAAATTTGGGTGGTTCCTCCATCCAGAATTATAGGTCTAAGAGTAGGGATTGCCTACTTGGTTTGGAAATGGCTTTCTAACATTACTTGGATCAAAAGTTTGGCCATATAGCACTTCCTTGAAGGTTGGAATGGTAGGACACTCAGTTGTCCTATGCCCTTTGCTCTCACAAACAACACAACTTTCCTCTTGTTGTTCACTCATGACATGTATTTTTTTAATCTAAAGAGACTCTACTTTCCTAGCTAATGAGGCTAATCTAGCATTGAGGTCATTAGTCTCTTTCAATTGAAACTTCCCACTTGAATGAGAAATGGTGTTTCTAGACTCAAATGAACTAGGAGAGAAGTCTCCCATTGCTTTGTGTTTTCAGCCAATTGATAAAAAAAAAAATCAAAGGCCTCACTTGGTTCTTTGTCATAAAATTCACCATTACACATGGTTGACACTAGCTTTTCAAAATTTACGGTAAGAGAGTCATAGAAGAAACTCACTAACGTCCACATCTCAAAACCATGGTGGGGGCATGCATTTAACAAGTCTTTGAACCCTTCCTAAGCTTGGTGAAATGACTCATTTGGACTACAAGAAAAATTCATCATTTGACGTTGTAAGGTTGCTGTCCTATGAGTGGGGAAGTATTTTTTCAAAAATTCATCTTGCATTTCCCTCCATATACCTATAGACCTAGGATGCAGGGAGTTTAGCCAAAGCTTGGCTTTATCCTTTAGAGAGAATAGGAATAATTTCAGCTGAATAGTTTCTTCAGTGCATGTTTTATCAATAAAAGTATTACATACCTCTTCAAAGTCCTTAATGTGTATATATGGATTTTCAGAATCCATACCATGATATGTGGGAAGAAGCTAGATCATGCCTGGTTTCAAATTGAAAGCTTATTGGTTTAGAGGCAAGATAATACACGAAGGTGTACTTTGTCTAGCTGGGTGAAGATACTCTCTAAGAGTTCAAAAATTAGGTTGATCATTGAATTGTGGAGGTCCATTACCTTGAACACCCTTCACCCTCTATATCTTCAACATTAGCCATGATGAAAAAAAAATAATATAACAATTATATGAATATGAAAAGAAAGGAAAACAAAGAAAAAGAAGATTGCAAATAAAAGTAAATGAAATGTAAAAGATAAAGTAATAGCTCAAAAATAAAAATACAACAAATTAGAAAATTCACACTTCAACTAATAAGCAATATAAACAATAATAACAAGCATGAATAAAGAGGCGGTAAGACCAGCCAAGTACTTCAAACAATAAATATAACATTAAAAAACAATTATAAGAAGCATGAATAAAGAGGCAGTAATACCAGCCAAGTACTTCAAATAATAAATATAAGAAAAATAAACACAATAAAACAACAAAAACAAATAAAATAAACAAGAGGTGGTAAAACCAGCCTTATAATATAAACAATAAATATTATAAACTAATTAGAATATACATCAAAAGAAAAATGGTTGAACCTAAAAAAAAAAAACTAACAATTATTAGTCCAACAGTCCAATATCTGAAAAGTTGCTTATTAAAAATGAGCAAGTACTTTCATATTAAGTAAGACATTGAATCAAGCAATCTCTATACCAAAACTAAAGTTTGTGCATAAAAATTCAAGATTATAACATTACCTAAATGATTTCTAAATTTTCTTTGCGATAATAAATCATTCATAAAGAAAATAAGAAGATAAACATTAAGATTCATTAATATCCTAAAGAACTCACCTCAATCACCATCATTCTTGATTCGAATCCAAGAAAGAGATTAGCCAACCATGATTTTATATAAGAAAAATTTAATAAACATGAAATAACTTGAATCAAACTGAAATAATAAGTTTTACAAAGAAGAACACAACACAATTTCAGAAAAAATTCGGATACAAATCTGACTCTATCTTTGGACAGAAATTTGACCCTTTTTGAAGCCTTTTCTCGAGATGTCTATTAGAGACATATTTATAGGCAATTCTATCACCTTTCCAGGTCATTAAAGAACAACTCATTTTGACACCTGAGTCAAACGTTATGGGTAAAACACCAAAAGGTGTTCTTCAACATCAAATCAGGACAGTTTTGCAACCACTTTGGTGCATGTTTTTCTTCCTCATTTATGAGCTATCTCTTTCTTCTTTTTGACCCAAAATAATGTAAAAATATCCCCTCCAGCTTTCCATCCATGTGCTTGCCTTCTTGGATCAATGAATTATCCAAAATAAATCAATTATTGTTGTGTGGACATGTAAGATCATGGATTGTTTTTGGGCTGATTTGAAGGTTGATTTAGGGCTGATTTGGGGCTGAATTTAAGCATCAAATAAGTATACAAACATACCTATTACTTGGGCTAAGATTGACATTGAAACCTTGAGTGTTTAATGGTTGAAGTTTGCACACAACATAAGGCAAGTTTGGGCTTGAAATAGATCATATGATATTCTTTTCTAGAATTGTAATAGAATTGATTTTTAGGACAAATTTAGAGAACTTATTTGAACCAAGATTTGCTTTAATCTTCAACTAAATGTCTCTTCAATTCTTTATTCTGAATTCTGATGTTGAATTTCCTGAATTAATTCATTTAAGCTCTAAAAACCTATCGAAACATTAAAACAAACTTCATTACTAAAAAGCACATCAATTATTAGAAAAAGACCAAATAAAAATAATAAATACATATGTAAAATAAGAGACTTAATGATACTTTTGATGCACAATCAACAAGTATTATCGTTAATTGAATAAGATGACTAATGTAATCATGTTAACAATCTATAATCTGATTGGAATCTCCTTTGTATGTGTTTTCCAATTGAATAATAAAAATTTATAGTATACTTGTTTGACATACTATTAGTGGAACCTCTAACCTTGACATTTGTTATTGTTATTGTTTAATCCTTACATTAATATTCCATCTCAAAGTTCTCATCATCGTCTTCTTCTTCTCCTTTTTTTTCTTTATTATTATTATTATTGTTATTATTATTATTGTTGTTATTGTTGTTGTTGTTGCTGTTGTTGTTGTTGTTGTTGTATTTTGTTATTTATAATTTGTACAATTAACCTCCCTGTGGTTCAACTTCAGTTTTGCCGGGTTATTTATTACTTCGACACTCCTACACTTGGAAGAAAACATCAATATTTTCATCATGTCACTAAGGTTGATTCCTTTGTTACTTACTAGGAAAACAAGAATCTTTCCCTCTTTAATGACAAAGACATAGTTAGAAGGGTTATGCTTCTTTTTATGATGACTATATACATAAAAGACCTTTTCTAGGTCTAGGAGATTTTATTTAAAGGTGATGCTCTTTACCAACATGTCATTAATATATCCCTTCACATTCCTTTTAAGTTGTTTCTTAAGTACTTTATTTATAATTTGATGGTAAGTGGCCTCAACATTGTTAAGCTTAATAGATAAAGCTCGATAATAAAATGTCCCCCCTTAATTATGGAAGTTTTTTCCTTATTAACATTACTAAAAAATTGATGTCTTATCCCAAGTGCAAGAGTGTCAAAGTAATAAATAACCCAACAAGACTGGGGTTGAACCACGTGGAGGTTAATTGTATAAATTATAGATAATAATAATACAACAACAATAATAGTAACAATAGTAGTAATAGAAGTAGTGGTAGTAAATAAGAGGAAGAAGAAGTTGATGAGAACTTTGAGATAGAAGATTAATGTAAGGATTAAATAATGATAACAATAAATATCAAGGTTAAAGGATCCACTAATGGTATGTCAAACAAGTATAGTATAGACTTTTACTATTCAATTAGAAACCACACACAAAGGAGGTTCACGATTAGATTATAAATTGTTAACATGATTGCATTAGTTTTTTTATTTGATTAATACTAATACTTGTAAATCTTGTCAGACATTCATGATTATAACTTATGTTAACAACAAATCAAGTTCCTTTCATAGCTCATATGTCGGTTATACCATACAATATGGGCTATGAAAGTACCAAGTATTTGTTGTACCAAGTGTTATACAACATAAATTTAGATTAACCGTTTAACAAGCAAAGTATTAAAAAGTGAACGAGATAACAAATACAAAACATGTTAGTATCAAACATTAAAGTCTATATTAAGTTTACAATATACTTATTTTTACACCATTAGTGTAACCTTTTCACCTTGATATAATAAACTTAGACTTGGACTTCTTTGTTGTTGCTATAATTTGGACTTGAAAGTGATTTTTTTAAATCTTAGGTTCCCATGAAAGTTGTAGACCTAAATTCATATAAAGTAGACCTAAATCTATGATATACAACTCTAGATATGACCCAATTACTGAACAATATTCTGATTTGGACTGCACCAACTATCTCTTTTCAATGTTTGGCCATCTCTTTATCCTTTCAATTTCAGTTCTTAAACTCATTAATCAATCCTTTCATTTATGTGATAGGCCTGCATTTAAAATGAACATTTACTACAAATTAAAGCTATCTTATATTATTAGATATATTATTATAAAACATGCTTTAGTTAATGAGTTATTGATACTTTAAGTGTAAAATGATGATATAAAACCTTGATAAAATACACTTTTAAGTACTAATCACTTGCCATCTAGGTGTATAAGGATTTGATGATATCCGGAATTGGCATCCAAGGAGTTTAAGTACTCAAAACTTGTGGTGTAGTCAACCAATATCAATCTTAGGAGAGGATAATTATCTTTTGGGTAAGCTTTGTTCAAATCAATGAAGTCCACACACATTCACCACTTGTCATTACTTTTCTTGACCATTATCACATTTACTAGTTAGGTAGGACACATCATTTCCCTAATAACTCCAACAACCAAAAGCTTATCCACTTTTTGTGTTATTGCGTTTTATCTTTCACCTCTAAAATTCCTCTTTGTTTTTTGGTGGACTGTATGAATGGTTAAGTCAAACTTCAATTGATAAGTGGTAATTTCAGTTGGAGGTGCTAGTGGTAAAATTGGATATTTTTATATGGACGAGATCTGTTAATGATTATGATCTTATTGATGTTAGGGTAGAAACTACTTTTATAACTACTGATTGTGCATCAAAAGTGTTATTAAGTCTCTTATTTTACATGTGTATTTATTATTTTTATTTGATTTTTTTATAATAATTGATGTGCTTTTTAGTAATGAAGTCTAGTTTAATGTTTCAATAGTTTTTTGAAGCTTAAATGAATAAATTTAGAAAATTCAATGTTGGAATTCAGAACAAAGAATTGAAAAGACATTGAGTTGAAGATTGAAGCAAATCTTGGTTCAAATAAGTGCTCCAAATTTGTCCCAAAAATCAATTCTATTCCAATTCTAGAAAAGAATATCATATGATCTATTTCAAGCCCAAACTTATCTTATATTGTGTACAAACTTTAACCATTAAACACTTAAGGTTTCAATGTCAATCTTAACCCAAATAATAGGTACATTTGTGTCCTTATTTGATGCTTAAATTTAGCCCCAATTTAGCCCCAAATCAACCTTCAAATCAGCCCAAACACAATTGATTTATTTTGGGTAATCCATTAATTCAAGAAGGCAAGCACATAGATGAAAAGCTGGAGGGGACATTGTTAGATTATTTTGGGTCAAAAAGAAGAAAGAGACAGCTCATAAATGAGAAAGAAAAACGTGCACCAAAGTGGTTGCAAAGCTATCCTGATTTGATTTTTCAGAACATCTTTCGGTGCTTTACCTATAACGTTTGACTCAAGTGTCTAAATGAGTTGTTATTTAATGATCTGGAAAGGTAACAAAATTTCCTATAAATATGTCTCTAATAGATATCTCGAGAAGATGCTTTTAAGAGGGTCAACTTGTTGTCCAAAGTTAGAGTGAAATTTGTGTCCAAATTTTTTCTAAAATTGTGTTGTGTTCTTCTTTATAGATTTTGGTTCTTTAGTTTGTAAAACTTATTATTTCAGTTTGATTCAAGTTATTTCATGTTTATTGAAGTTTTCTTATATATAATCATGGTTGGCTAATCTCTTTTTTAGATCCAAATCAAGGATGATGGTGATTGAGGTGAGTTCTTTAGGTTATGAATGAATCTTAATGTTTATCTTCTCATTTTCTTCATAAATGTTTTATTATGGCAAAGAAATTTTAGAAATCATTTAGGTAATGTTACAATCTTGAATTTTTATGGACAAACTTTAGTTTTGGTATAGAGATTGCTTGATTCAATGTCTTACTTAATATGAAAGTACTTATTCATTCTTAAGCAATAATCAATCTTCATTTGTCTAAACTTCATTATAATATCTTCCAATCTAATATCATCATTGTTGATATTAGGTTGAGTTATCTTATATATTAGGTCGGGTTATCTTATATAGGTTTAAAATTGATTTGGACCAAGACTTACTTTTTCTTGTCATTTAAAATCTATTTACACTTTTTCATCTTTGAAAACAAATCCATCAATTATTTCCAACCTAGTTATTGTTAATTTAATTTCTCTTGAGTTTTTTTTATTACCTAGCTTAATTTCCATATCTAGCTCTCTGTGGATATGACCTTGATCTTACCGAGTTAATTGTTACATCGCACACTCGTGCACTTGCAAGTTAAAACAAGTCGATCATAAAAAGCAATCAAGCAATTTTAGCACTGTTGCTGGGGAGCTAGTAAGTAAAGGTAACAAATTTATATTTGATTATTGGAAAACAAAAAAAATACATATTAATAAAAAATCAAGTGGTTGGTTTTACTGCCTAAAAAAAAAAATTGACCTTAACTTTTCAGATATTGAACAGTGAACTAGACTATTAATTGTTGGATTTTGGTTGGTTCAACTATTTTTCTTTTATTGTCTATTCTTATTAGTTTCTAATATTTTTCTTGTTCATTTCATTTCATTTCATTTTATTTTGTTGATATTGTTTTTATTTATTGTCTAAAGTGTTTGGCCGGTATTACCATCTTTTGTTTATTTCAGTTTATTTTGTTGTTTTATTATGATTATTTTTCTTATATTTATTGTTTGATGTGCTTGGCCGGTATTACCGCCTTTTTATTCAAGCTTGTTATAATTATCTTTTAATGTTTATTATTGTTAATATTGCTTATTAGTTGGAGAGTGAATTTCTTAATTTGTTGTATTTTTATTTTTGAGCTATTACTTTTATTTGCAATTTTTTTTCTTTCCTTTCCTTTCATATTCATATAATTGTATTATTATTATTATTATTATTATTATTATCATGGCTAATTGATTAGTACTCAAAAGTGCATTTTTATCATGGTTTTATACCATGATTTTGCACTTGAAGTATCAATAACTCCTTAACAAAAGTACGTTTTATAATAATCTATCTAATAACATAAGATACCTTTAATTTATGGTAAATGTCCATTTTAAATACAGGCCTATCACATAAATGAAAGGATTGATTGATAACTTTAAGAACTTCAATTGCAAAGGCAAAGAGATGATCAAACTTAGAAAAGAGATGTTGGTGCAATCCAAACAAGAACACTATTCGGTGATTGGGTCATATCTGGAGCTATAAATCTCAGATTTAGGTCTACTTTATATGGATGGAAAGGTAAGACATAAGCCTACAACTTTCATATGGAGCCTAAGATCTAAAAAGTCCATTTTCAAGTCCAAATTGTTGCAACAACAAAGAAGCCCGAATATGTCCTCCAGCCCGAGCACTATTCAGTATTTTGGCCATATCTAGAGTTCTATAAATAAAAATGAGCTAAATTTTTTACACAAGAAAGCTGAGATAATTTTTTAGAACTTTCATGTTTTCAAGTGGCTCTAATATGGATGTCATCAATGATGTTTTGGGCAGACAAGAGAAGATAAGGATTGTCACCAAGTCAAGGGTTGGCTACCTACTCATCAATTAGTCATCAAATCAATAGTTCCTGATTTTGGCCTATAAAAGGATGCATTTGCCATGCATTTAGGCATCTTGGTGTCCAGATCAAGATCATGCTCTTGTTTTCTCTCTTTGTATTCTTTATGCTTTGTTTTCATTAATATCAAGTTTATGCCTTTCATTTCCTTTCCTTTGCTTTGTTAACTCTTATCTTATTTATGTTCTTATTTTGTTTATCTATTTTTCTTTCTTCCATTATGTCTAGCTAAGTTAATTATGTCAAGGTGAAAAGGTTACACTAATGGTGTAAGAATAAGTATGGTATAAACTTAATATGGAATTTAATGTTTAATACTAACATGTTTTATATTTGTTATCTTGTTCACTCTTTAATACTTTACTTGTTAAATGACTAATCTTGATTTATGTTGTATAACAATTGGTATAACGAATGCTTGGCACTTTCATAGCTCATAATGTATGGTATAACCGACACCTGAGCTATGAAAGGAACTTGATTTGTTGTTAACATAAGTTATAATCATGAATGCTTGACGAAATTTACAAGTATTAGCATTAATTCAATAAGATGACTAATGTAATCATGTTAACAATCTATAATTAGATTGGAACCTCCTTTGTGTGTGGCTTTCAATTGAATAATAAGAGTTTATACTATACTTGTTTGACATATCATTAGTGGATCCTTACTTTAATTTTCCATTTAAAGTACTCATCAACTTTTCTTCTTCTTCTTTTTCTTTATTATTGTTATTATTATTATTATTATTACTACTACTACTACTACTACTACTATTATAACTACTACTACTACTACTACTAGTATTATTAGTAGTATTATTGTTGTTATTATTACTGTTGTTGTTGTTGTTTATAATTCTTGTTTATAATTTGTACAATTAATCTCCTTGTGGTTCGACCCCGGTCTTGCCGGGTTATTTATTACTTCGACACTTCTGCACTTAGGAGAAGACATTAATCTTTTCGTTGTGTCACTAATGTTGAAGATGTAGAGGGTGAAGGGAGTGTTCAAGGTAATGGACCTCCACAATTCAATGATCAATATAATTTTCAAACTCTTAGAGAGTATCTTCACCCAAGTAGACAAAGTACATCTTTGTGTATTATCTTACCTCTTAACCGACAAGCTTTCAATTTGAAACTAGGCATGATTCAACTTCTTCCCACATTTCATGGTATGGATTCTGAAAATCCATACATACACATTAAAGACTTTGAAGAGGTATGTAATACTTTTATTGATAGAACATGCACCGAGGAAACCATTCTGCTTAAATTGTTCCCATTCTCTGTAAAGGATAAAGTCAAACTTTGGCTAAACTCCTTGCGTCCTAGGTCTATAGGTATATGGAGAGAAATGCATGCTGAATTTTTTAAAAAATACTTCCCCACTTATAGGACAACAGCCTTACAACATCAAATGATGAATTTTTCTTGTAGTCTAAATGTGTCATTTCACCAAGTTTAGGAAAGGTTCAAAGACTTGTTAAATTCATGCCCCCACCATGGTTTTGAGATGTGGAGGTTAGTGAGTTTCTTTTATGACTCTCTTACTGTAGATTTAAAAAAGCTAGTGTAAATCATGTATATTGGTGAGTTTTATGATAAAGAACCAAGTGAGGCCTTTGATTTCTTTTGATCAATTGGCTGAAAACACAAAGCAATGAGAGACTTCTCTCCCATTTCATATTGAGTCTATAAACATCATTTCTCATTCTAGTGGGAAGTTTCAATTGAAAGAGACTAATGACCTCAATGCTAGATTAGCCTCATTGGCTAGGAAAGTAGAGTCTCTTGGGATTAAAAAAGTGCATGTCATGAGTAAACCAGAAGAGGAAAGTTGTGTTGTTTGTGAGAGCAAAGGGCATAGGACAACTGAGTGTCCTACCATTCCAGCCTTCAAGGAAGTGCTATATGGCCAAACTTCTTATTCAAGTAATGTTAGAAAGCCATTTCCAAACCAAGTAGGCAATCCCTACTCTTAGACCTATAATCCTGGATGGAGGAACCACCCAAATTTTGGATGGAGAAATGAGGGCTCTTCAGTACCTCAAACATTTCAACCTTTACCCTAACCATTTCATGTTCCCACACATAACACATACCAACCACCATATAAGAGATCCTTAGAAGATACTCTTCAACAATTCATGCAAACACATGAAGGAATCAACAACCAAGCTTACAAATTTCAAGAACAAACCAATAGGACCTTAAATGACATTCGAATTCAACTAACCAAGTTGACTCAATCACTAAGCATTCAAAAGAAGGGAAAGATCCTAGCTCAGCCAATGCCAAATCCTAGAGGTCAGGTACACATGAGTGAATCCTCACCTAGTGAACCTTTAAACCATGAACAAGTCCAAACTATCACCACCCTTAGAAGTGGAAAGATTATTGACAAAGCCATAGGTTTTGGGATTCCTAAAGGTATTGTGGAGGAGAAATCTAAGGAAGTGAAGAGGGAATCAAAACACAAGTGACAAATGATAGTTTGAGTGACAAAGAAGGCGAGATAAATGAAAAAGAGATGAGTGAGAAAAGAGATGATTCAATAAAAATTGGAGTCAAAGTGAGTGATTTAGAATTTGTTACTAGAGCACCATTTCCACAAAGGTTGGGGAAAGCTAAACATGATCTTATGAACTCAGAAATCTATGAATTGTTAAAACAAGTGAAAGTCAATATTCCACTCCTTGATGCAATTAAACAAGTTCCATCTTATGCAAAGTTTCTTAAGGATTTATGCATAGTTAAAAGGAGATTGAATGTGAAAGAAAGAGTCTTTCTAACTGAACATGCTAGTGTCATCATCTAGTTTAAGACCCCTCCCAAATACAAAGATCCTGGTTGTCCTACTAGTTCATGCATTATTTGAAGTCATAAGATAGATCAAGCTTTGTTGGATTTAGGAGCAAGTGTGAATTTAATACCCTACACTATTTATGAATAATTAGGTTTATGAGAAATCAAGCCTACTCGAATCACCTTTCAATTAGCTGATAAATCAATCAAGATTCCTAGGGGCATCGTTGAGGATGTGTCAGTCCAAGTAGATAAACTTTACTTTCCTGTTTATTTTTTAGTGTTAGACACTGCACCAATTCAAGGTTCTAATGCTTCCCTCCCAATCATCTTAGAGAGACATTTCCTAGCTACATCCAATGCCTTAATTAACTATAGGAATGGGGTCATGAAATTGTCTTTTAAAAATATGATTGTGGAGATGAACATATTCAATGTCTCTAAACAAATTGAGGAATATGAGGACATTAGAGAGGGAGATTTAATCCAAACAGTTTGTTGACATAACTAAAAGATTGATGTCTTCTCCCAAGTGTAGGAGTGTCGAAGTAATAAATGACCCGACAAGACCGAGATCGAACCTCAGGGAGGTTAATTGTACAAATTATAAATACTAATAATACAAGAACAATAACAACAACAACAATAACAACAATAATAATTCTAGTAGTAGTAATAGTAGTACTAATAATAATAAAGAAAAAGAAAGAGGAGAAGAAGATGATGATGAGAACCTTGATATGGAATATTAATGTAAGGATTAAACAATGATAATAACAAATGTCAAGGTTAGAGATTCCACTAATGGTATGTCAAACAAGTATAATATAAACTCTTATTATTCAATTGGAAACCACACACAAAGGAGGTTCCAATCAAATTATAGATTGTTAACATAATTACATTAGTCATCTTATTCAATTAATGCTACTACTTGTAAATTTCATCAAGCATTTATGATTATAACTTATGTTAACAACAAATCAAGTTCCTATCATAGCTGAGGTGTTGGTTATACCATAGAGTATGAGCTATAAAAGTATCAAGTATTTGTTGTGCTAAGTGTTATATAACATAAATTAAGATTAGTCGTTTAACAAGCAAAATATTAAAGAGTGAACAAGTTAACAAATATAAAACATGTTAGTATCAAACATTAAAGTCCATATTAAGTTTACTTTATACTTGTTCTTACACCATTAGTGTAACCTTTTGACCTTGACATAATAAACTTAGCTAGACATAATGAAAGAAAGAAAAATAAATAAACAAAATAAGAACATAAATAAGATAAAAGTTAACTAAGTAAAGGAAAGGAAATGAAAGGCATAAACTTAATATTAATGAAAGTAAAGCATAAGCAATACAAAAAATACAAAGAGAGAAAGCAAGAGCATGATCTTGATCTTGAAACCGAGATGCCTAAATACGTGGTAAATGCCTCCTTTATAGGCCAAAATTGGGAACTATTGATTTGATGACTAATTAATGAGTGGGTGACCAACTCTTGACTTGGTGACAATCCTTATCTTCTCTTGTCTGCCTAAAATGTCATTGATAACGTCAAAATTGGAGCCACTTGAAAACATAAACGTTGTAGGAAATTGTCTCAGCATTCTTATGTAAACAATTCAGCTCATTTCAACTTCTAAAACTCCAGATATGGCCAAAATACTGAGTAGTGCTTGGGCTGGAGGACAAATTCGAGCTTTTTTGTTGTTGCAACAATTTGGACTTCAAATGCCCTTTTTAAATCTTCGGCTCCATATGAAAGTTGTAGACTTATGTCTTACCTCTCCATCCATATAAAGTAAACCTTAATCTGAGATCTATAACTCTAGATATGACCTAATTACCGAATAGTATTCTGGTTTGGATTGCACCGACATCTCTTTTCTAACTTTGGCCATCTTTTTATCCTTTCAATTTTAGTTCTTAAATTCATCAATCAATCCTTTCATTTATGTAATAGGCCTGCATTTAAAATGAACATTTACCACAAATTAAAGGTATCTTATATTATCGGATATATTATTATAAAACATGCTTTAGTTAAGGAGTTATTGATACTTCAAGTGCAAAATGATGATATAAAACCTTGATAAAAATACACTTTTAAATATCAATCATTTGTCAAGAACACTTTAAGAGAGTGTGGATCAAGGATCCATTAGAGAGAACTTTAATGCATGATGAAAGATTTTGTTATTTGGAATGTGTTGATGAGGAAGTAAGAGAACTCGAGACTTATTTAAATCTAATGCCTATTATGTCAATAGGTCAATGGACCCCATCGTGTGAGCCTTTGATTTCACCCCAAGTGAAAGCTGAGGCATCTCTTGTCCAACCTTATAAACTAGAAACCTTTACCGAGAGATTTTAAGTATGCATTTCTAGAGGAAGATGAATCACATCCTATTATGATCTCATCAAAACTTAGCATAACACAAGAATAAAAACTTTTAAGAGTGGTGAGAAAACATAAGAAAGCAGTAGCAGGAAAGATCAATTACATGAATGAAAGATTGTAGTTGGTTAATCAATTGTTCAGTAGTAACAACAGAGATTATGATTTGTCGTGCAGAAGATGTTAGAAATTCCTATTCCACTGCATGATCAAAAAAAGACAACAACTTATCATAATAACCATTAACATTTAACAAACCTATGGGTATATGGTGAATGTGCAGTTGGGCCCAAGGGGAAATATGAAAGATCTCTTCCAATGTGCCTAGACCACCTGGTAAAGTAATGAAGGCATCATCATGGTTAAATATTGCATTCATTCAAGCTGACATTATGGAGACCTGAAGTTCCTCTCCAATTGTTTTTCCAATGATATCCCTTTATGCTAAAGCTTTGGGGACGACCCCCAAAACTTGACTACCTCCTAAAAATGCAGTTATTGACACACCTCTCATTAACCCAAGACTACCTCCTCCATACACTAAATAAATCTTTCTCTCAATTAGCATTTGACCAAGATGATTTGCTGATTCTAAAAACTCCTTTTCTTTCCCAAGACTAGATCCATCAAACACACAAATATTTCTTATATGATGACCTAAGGAACTTGCCATTTCTACACACTTTTTTATTTGATGAATGTATGGGTTGAGTAGAAATGAAAGGAAGGAAGAGAGGATTTTATAGATGAGAAATTAAAAAGACAATCATAACACCTATATGTAGGCCAACTAGAGTCTCACACACTTTCTCTCTCTTTATTTATTTATTTACTTTTGAAAAAGCATGTCTATGTACAGGTAGTTGTGATTGTGGCTCACATCTTCCCTTGGTTTTACATCCAAGAACGGCTTAAATGCCCTCTATGGGTCAGGGATAGGCTTCCCATCCAATTTTCTTAAAAACTAGCAAACAAGGTCTTTTTTAGTTAGATTTCCCAGACTAAGTCGATCATGTTTTATATGAAATAGTGGCCATAAATCATGAATTCCATGATGCACATCTCCACTAGGATGCGTCTCGAGAGTCAATAGAAGATTATCTAAATGAATTGTATTTTATCTTCACGGTTTATAGATATCATAAAGAATGACATTGTGCATTACAAGTCCATCTAGCACATCGATGACAAACTTTTAATCGTTCTGCACGACGTTTCTTTGCAAAAGTGTTTTTACTTGTTCTAGGCATGTGTGAAATGAAGGAGTTACAGGACTCACCTGATAATCAGACCTTTGCTTCAATAAACCAACGAATATCTTCAGGAATTCCATGATTCATTAACAATCTCAATCTTGCGCATCTAGTATGGTAAATTTTTGTAATCGCATTATAAGGCAGAGTGGGAAAATACTTTTTTAATTTTTCAAGATTAGTATCCATTTTCAAATGAGAATTGGAAGAAAGATTCAAAGAATTGCACAAATATATACACAGATATCAGTTATTATAGGAAATTGAAAGAACCGACTTAAGTCATGAAGTACTGTTATCTGCCATTTGACTAGGGTGAGAGAAACTAGCAAAAATCACTCAAAAAGAAACACAAAAACAATGTGAGAAAAACAAAATAATCAACCCTTATCTACAAGATCACTCCAACCAATTGATTCATTTTCATTAGAAAAATTATCAAAGTAAGCTTTCAAATGATGTCCATTTTCCTTAAAAACATTGTCATTCATTGAATTTTTAATATCACAGGCCCTATAAGGATTGCTCCATCTTGATCTTAGCCCTCCAAGGAATGCATAGAGTTGAGAATTATAAAACAAAACTTTTTGACCAGTATCAACTTTTTGACAATTTTCACAAGTTTGGCAGAATGCATGCGTGTCCTTGAACATGGTGGGCCAATAAAATTCATTTTGAAAGGTTTTTGTAGCTGTCTTTTTGACGAGAAATAACTTCTGCATGCTTTAGAATGACAAAGGTTATTGACACTACTTACCTCATTGTCGGGAATGAATCTTTGAAATATTTGATCAGGACAATATTTGAATAAGTTAGGGTCATCACAATAAAAGTTCTTCACTTTGTTTAAAAACTTTTCTTTGTCTTGGGTACTCCAATCAGCTGGCAAATCTTCTAAAGCAAGAAAATTGATATTTTTATCATACCAAGGCATTGGACTAAGAAAAAGTAAGGATTCATTAGGAAAGTAATAATCGATTGGTGTGATGTTAGATGTCAAATTTATTATCACTTTTGACAAAAGATCCGCATCAACATTTTTAGTGTGTTTTTCATTTGTGATTTCTTCTTTAGAATAAATCATTTGCAAATCTTCAGATTCATCCAACTCATTTTTACTTAAAGTAGATTCAAGTTGATCATAAACTAATTCATCAATATGATCTACTTCTTATAAATCATTATCATCTCCAGGTTGCTTGCAAATGTTGAAAATATTCATCTCTGATGTCATATCTCCAAATGATAGCTTCATCAGTCCATTCCTATAATTAATCAACGCGTTAGACGTTGCAAGAAACAAACATCCTAAAATAATAGTAAATGAATTACATGCTTCAACAGGTTGTGTCCAAGACAACAAAATCCACAGGATAAACAAATTTATCAACTTGTACGAACACATCTTCAATTATTCCTCTAGGCACTTTTACATATCTATCAGCAAGTAAAAGAGTTATAGAAGTTGGTTTTAACTCACCTAGATTGAGACTCTGAAAAACTAAATATGGAAGTAAATTCACACTAGCACCAAGATCAAGTAAGGCTCTTTCAATTTTATATTCTCCAATAAAGCAAGAAATTATAGGACAACCAGGGTCTTTATATTTCAAAGCATTATTGTTTTGAAGAATAGCATTTACTTGTTTAGCTAAAAAGGCTTTCTTTTTCACATTCAGTTTCTTCTTCATCGTGCATAGATCTTTCAAAAATTTAGCATATGAAGGAACCTATTTAATAGCATTTAGCAAAGGTATATTGATTCTTACCTGTTTGAAAGTTTTAAAAATTTAAGAGTTGTGATTGACTTTCCTTTGTTTGGTCATGGCTTGAGGAAATGGAAGTCCTAGCGGAGAATCAATCTTTTCTTTGCAATTTTCATATTCAACCCCTTCCTTACCCTTAGAGATTGACTCATCATCTTTCTCACAAGGTTCAAGAATTGATTTTTGAATAACCTTACCACTACAAAGAGTGATGACTGATTTGACTTGATCCATGTGTTGGCTTCTGGAACTACTTGCATTTGCATTGTATTGCCCCTTGGGATTTTGCTTGACTGCTTTTTATGATCGCCTTGTTTTAACTTGCAAGTGCACGAGTATGCAATGTAACAATTAACTCGGTAAGATCGAGGTCATAACCACAGAGAGCTAGATCTGGAAATTAAGCTAGGTAACAAAAAAAAACTAAAGAGAAATTAAATTAACAATAACTTGGTTGAAAATAATTGATGGATTTGTTTTCAAAGATGAAAAAGTGTAAATAGATTTTAAAAGACAAGAAAAAGTAAGTCTTGGTCCAAATCAATTTTAATGGTGATGTATTTGTGATTTCTTCAACATATGTAAGATAACTCAACCTAATATCAACAATGGTGATATTAGATCGGAAGATATTACAATGAAGTTTAGAAAGATGAAAATAGATTATTGCTTAACAATGAGCAAGTACTTTCATATTAAGTAAGACATTGAATCAAGCAATCTCTATACCAAAACTAAAGTTTGTGCATAAAAATTAAAAATTATAACATTACCTAAATGATTTCTAAAATTTCTTTGCAATAATAAATCATTCATAAAGAAAATAAGAAGATAAACATTAAGATTCATTCATATCCTAAAGAACTCACCTCAATCACCATCATCCTTGATTCAGATCCAAGAAAGAGATTAGCCAACCATGATTTTATATAAGAAAAACTTCAATAAACATGAAATAACTTGAATTAAACTGAAATAATAAGTTTTACAAACTAAAGAACCGAAATCTATAAAGAAGAACACAACACAATTTCAAAAAAAATTCGGACACAAATCTGACTCTAACTTTGGACAGCAATTTGACCCTTTTTGAAGCCTTTTCTCGAGATGTCTATTAGAGACATATTTATAGGAAATTCTATCACCTTTCCAGATCATTAAAGAATAGCTCATTGGGACAATTGAGTTAAAAGTTATGGGCAAAACACCAAAAGTTATTCTGAAACATCAAATCAGGACAGCTTTGCAACCACTTTGGTGGACGTTTTTCTTCCTCATTTGTGAGCTATCTCTTTCTTATTTTGACCCAAAACAATGTAAAAATATCCCCTCCAGCTTTCCATCCATGTGCTTGCCTTCTTGGATCAATGAATTACCCAAAATAAATCAATTGTTGTTGTGTGGACATGTAAGATCATGGATTGTTTTTGGGCTGATTTGAAGGTTGATTTAGGGCTGATTTGGGGCTGAATTTAAGCATCAAATAAGTATATAAATATACCTATTATTTGGGCTAAGATGAATGTTGAAACCTTGAGTGTTTAATGGTTGAAATAGTTCATATAATATTCTTTTTTAGAATTGGAATAGAATTGATTTTTGGGACAAATTTGGAGAACTTATTTGAACCAAGATTTGCTTCAATCTTTAACTAAATGTCTCTTCAATTCTTTGTTCTGAATTCCGATGTTGAATTTCCTGAATTAATTCATTTGAGCTCCAAAAACCTATCAAAACATTAAAACAAATTTCATTACTAAAAAGCACATCAATTGTTATAAAAAGACCAAATAAAAACAATAAATACATATGTAAAATAAGAGACTTAATGATACTTTTGATGCACAATCACACCCCCAACTTAGATTTTGCTAGTCCTTAAGCAAAACAAAACATAAAACCTTTGAAATAAAAAGAATATTAACAATTATGATTAAGCTCGATTCATCACACTTGAAGGACCTATCATGCAAACATTGGTATCTTTAACTTAGTGTACACAATAGCAAATAAAGAAAAATAAGCATACTCACATTCTCTAAATCAAACGTCCATACAAAATTTCCAAATTCAGTCATATGTATCGTGCAACCAACATAATTGATTCATACAAAAACTCAACTTGTAATCTTCCCTTCTCACCAACACAAACAAGGTAGCAACTAGAGGAATATCTATATTTTTTTTTCTTTCTTGCCTTTTTTTTTCTTTCTTTGTTTTTTTTTTGTGAAGATATGATTTATTCTTTGTCTTTAAGTAGTCACTTCCCTTTTGACGCGAATACAAACATTTGTGATGAATGCACCCGGTTACTCACAAAGTCACAAACTTAAAGTGCTTTGCATACTCATATTTTAAGCTGCCGTTTGACGTAAAGATAAACATTTGTGATGAATACCCCTAGTTACTGAGCAACTCAAAACATTGGAGTAGATAGAACTTTGTAAACATTTATTTATTTATTTGTGTAATAATTATTACTCTACTTACTTAAACCTTGTTTAGGACTGGATCAAAAGGGATAATCACAAGTAAAGCATCATACTCATCTTTTATGCATAATCACACAACTCACACAACTTTTACAAGGAAAGATGTACTTTAGTAATCTTAGAAAAAGTATGCTATATCTTGCTTTATAAGATATTATCTATCCCAAATTAAAGCATGCAATGTTCAACATAATAATGAATCTATAAATGTAATAATGATCCTAAACAAGTCTCATTCACATACGAATGCAAGTTTTTTTTTTTAACAAGCATGGTTATCTCAAGCATTCAACATAATGAAATATCTAAAATTAAGTTTTACATTATCCTCAATGTAAAAGAGAAAAAGAAGAAAAGTATAAAGATTAGAAAATTGTTACTCCCCTTCTATTTTCAAGGATGAATGTCTGATTGAATTGGACATGAGCTGACTTCTTACTTGATTTTTTTTTAACCTGCATATCACAACTAAAAAAAAACATTGTTGTTTTTTTTTTGAAAATATAAAACCTCGTTGTTTTTTAAACCTGCATATCACAACTAAAAGAAAACATTGTTTTTTTTTTTGTATAAAGAACCTCACACCCCCCAACTTAAAATAATGCCTTATCCTGAATGCATGAACAAAAAAATATAAGAGATGGAAGAAAGAAGAAAAAAAATAAAAAATAAAAATAAAAATAAAAACTCATTACTTCTTATACTACAATGGTATTGGATCTTCAAGATCCAATGTCTCAACTTCAGCCATAACGTTTTCAAGATAAGGTTTCAATCGATGACCATTTACTTTGAAAATATTTCCATTCTTGGGATTTTGTACCTCAAATGCACCATGCTTAGAGATGGATTTAATCACAAATGGACCAATCCATTTTGTCCTCAACTTCCTAGGAAAAAGATGTAATCGTGAATTATACAGGAGAATCTTTTGACCAACATGAAAGGATTTTCTAAGAATATGTTTATCATGCAAAGTTTTCATCTTATGCTTTGAAATTTTTGCATTTTCAAATGCATCATTTCTCAACTCCTCTAATTCATCCAATTGAAGCTTTCTATTTTTACCAACCTCATTTTCATTATCATTGAATTGCCAAATGGCCCAATATGCACGGTGCTCAATCTCAACAGCGAGATGACAAGGCTTTCCATAAACTAGCCTATAAGGAGACATTCCTAAAGAGGTCTTATAAGCAGTGCGATATGCCCACAAAGCATCAACTAGTCCTAGGGACCAATCTTTACGATTTGGATTGATTGTTTTCTATAAAATGTTCTGAATCTCCCTATTTGCCAACTCAGCTTGGCCACTAGTCTGTGGGTGATAGGGGGTACTAACCTTGTGAATTACACCATATTTTCTCATCAACATCCCAACAGGCTTGTTACAAAAATGTTTTCCCCCATCACTAATCATAGCTCGGGGCATGCCAAAACGAGAGAAAATATTTTCTTTCAAGAATTTGACCACAACTTGATGGTCATTGGTTCGAGATGCAATGGCCTCTACCCATTTAGACACATAATCAACAGCTACAAGGATGAATTGGTAACCAAATGAGCTTGGAAAAGGTCCCATGAAATCAATCCCCCAACAATCAAATATTTCCAAAACAAGGATGGGGTTAAGGGGCATCATGTTACGCCTAGTGAGGCTACCTAGTCGTTGGCATCGGTCACATGCAACACAGAAAGCATGAACATCTTTAAACCTGTCTCTTATACACATCTAGATGTGTATAAGAGACAGCTTATAAGCAGTGCGATATGCCCACAAAGCATCAATTAGTCGTAGGGACCAATCTTTACGATTTGGATTGACTGTTTTCTCTAAAATGTTCTTGATCTCCCTATTTGCCAACTCAGCTTGGCCACTAGTCTGTGGGTGATAGGGGGTACTAACCTTGTGAATTACACCATATTTTCTCATCAACATCCCAACAGGCTTGTTACAAAAATGTTTTCCCCCATCACTAATCATAGCTCGGGGCATGCCAAAACGAGAGAAAATATTTTCTTTCAAGAATTTGACCACAACTTGATGGTCATTGGTTCGAGATGCAATGGCCTCTACCCATTTAGACACATAATCAACAGCTACAAGGATGAATTGGTAACCAAATGAGCTTGGAAAAGGTCCCATGAAATCAATCCCCCAACAATCAAATATTTCCAAAACAAGGATGGGGTTAAGGGGCATCATGTTACGCCTAGTGAGGCTACCTAGTCGTTGGCATCAGTCACATGCAACATAGAAGGCATGAACATCTTTAAACATGGTGGGCCAATAAAAACCACACTGTAAGATTTTGGGAATGGTTTTCTTGGAAGAGAAATGCCCACCACAGGCTAATGCATGACAAAAATTAATGACACTTGGAATTTCATGATCAGGGATACACTGCCTAATAATTTGGTCAGGATAACATTTAAATAGGTAGGGGTCATCCCAAAAAAAGGTGCACACATTGCGTAAGAATTTTTGTTTGTCAAGTTTAGACCAATGAGAAGGAATTTGACTTGTGGCTAAGTAATTTGCTATGTCAGCATACCATGGAGAACCAATGTAGGAGACAGTATGTGCACAAAATAAGTTTTCATCAATAAAGAGTTTATTTATTAGAGATTCATTAATTATGGTCTCATAGCTTGAAAGACAAGATAAATGATCAGCCACTACAGTCTTTATTCCCTTTTTATCTCGAATTTCAAGGTTAAACTCTTAGAGTAGGAGGATCCATTGAATTAAACGTGGTTTGGCATCTTGTTTTATGAGCAAATATTTCAATGCTGCATGATCAGTGAAAACAATAACAAGAGATCCAACCAAATAAAACCTAAATTTGTCTATTGCAAAGACCACACCTAAGAGTTCTTTTTCAGGTGCAGTGTAATTCAATTGAGCATCATTCAAAGTCTTGCTAGCATAATATATGACATGAGGTTTCTTATCTTTTCTTTGCCCTAAAACAGCCCCAACTGCAAAATCACTAGCGTCACACATCAATTCAAATGGTAAAGACCAATCAAGAGCTTGCATGATTGGTGCAGTTGTCAATAACCCTTTAAGCTTTTCAAAAGCTTCTTGACATTTTGATGTCCAATCAAATTGGACATCTTGTGATAACAAGTTACACAATGTTTTGGTAATTGTACTAAAAGAATGAATGAATCTTCGATAAAAAGCAGCATGTCCTAAAAAGGATCTCACATCTTTCACAGTCCTAGGGGTAGGTAATTTTTGAATGATTTCCACTTTTGACTTATCTACCTCTATTCCTTTTGAAGAGACAGTGTGACCTAAGACAATGCCATGTGTCACCATAAAATGACACTTCTCCCAATTGAGTACAAGATTGCTCTCTTCACATCTTTCGAGGACTTTTTCTAAATGCATTAGACACAACTCATATGAATCCCCATACACTGAAAAATCATCTATGAAAACTTCTAGAAAATTTTCCACCATGTCATTAAAGATACTCATCATACACCTTTGAAAAGTGGCAGGTGCATTACACAAACCAAAAGGCATTCTTCTATAAGCATAGGTACCAAAAGGACAAGTGAAAGTGGTTTTTTCTTGGTGTTCTAAAGAAATCTCAATTTGGTTGTAACCTGAGTATCCATCAAGAAAACAATAGAAAGCTCTTCTAGCTACTCTTTCAAGTACTTGGTCTAAAAATGGAAGTAAAAAATGGTCCTTCCTAGTCACCATGTTCAATTTACGATAATCAATGCACATACGCCATCTAGTTTGGATTCTAGTTGGTACCAGCTCATTATTTTCATTCTTCACTATCGTGACTCCAAATTTTTTAGGGAGAACTTGGGTTGGACTATCCCATTTTGAGTTTGCAATAGGGTAAATGATACCTGCATCAACTAGCTTAAGCACCTCACCTCTCACTACTTCCTTCATGTTTGGGTTCAATCGTCTTTGTATTTGCCTCACAAATTTAGCCTCTTCTTCAATATAGATTCTATATGTACATAAAAGAGGGTTAATTCCTTTCAAGTCAGTAATTTTCCACCCAATTGCTTTCTTGTGTTTTCTCACGACTCTCAAAAGTTTTTGTTCTTGCTCTATGCTAAGTTTTGATGAGATCACAATAGGATATGATTCATCTTCCCCTAGAAAAGTATACTTAATATCACTCGGTAAAGGCTTCCTTTCTCGTTTATAAGGCTGGACAAGAGATGCCTCAACTTTCACATGGGGTGAAATCAAAGGCTCAAATGATGGGGTCCATTAACCTATTGACATAATAGGCATTGGATCTAGATAAGTCTCAAGTTCTTTTACTTCCTCATCAACATATTCCAAAGAACAAAATCTTTCATCATGAATTAAAGTTCTCTCCAATGGATCCTTGATCTACAGTCTCTCAAAGTGTTCTTGACAAACTATTTGGATCAAATCTACCTCTCTAATGTCCTTATGTTCCCTAATTTGTTTGGAGACATTGAATATGTTCATCTCCACAGTCATATTCCCAAAAGACAATTTCATCACCCCATTTCTATAGTTAATTAAGGCATTGGATGTAGCTAGGAAAGGTCTCCCTAAAATGACTGGAATGGGATCATTAGAACCTTGAATTGGTGCGGTGTCTAACACTACAAAATCAACAGGAAAGTAGAATTTATCTACTTGGACCAACACATCCTCAACGATACCCTTGGGAATCTTGATTGACCTATCAGCTAATTGAAGGGTGATTCGAGTAGGCTTGATTTCTCCTAAACCTAATTGTTTGTAAACATGTAGGGTATTAAATTCACACTTGCTCCTAAATCCAACAAAGCATGATCTATCTTATGACTTCCAATAATGCATGAAATGGTAGGACAACCAGGATCTTTGTATTTAGGAGGGGTCTTAAACTAGATGATGACACTAGCATGTTCAGTCAGAAAAGTTGTTTCTTTCACATTCAATCTCCTTTTGAATATGCATAAATCCTTAACTTTGCATAATATGGAACTTGTTTAATTACATCAAGGATGGAATATTAACTTTCACTTGTTTGAACAATTCATAGATTTCTGAGTTCATATGATCTTGTTTAGGTTTCCCTAACCTTAGTGGAAATGGTGCTCTAGGAACAAATTCTAAATCACTCACTTTGACTCCAATTTTTCTTGAATCATCTCCTTTCTCACTCATCTCTTTCTCATTTATCTCACCTTCTTTGTCACTCAAACTCTCATTTGTCACTTGTGTTTTGATTCCCTCTTCACTTTCCCCAGATTTCTCCTCCACAATACCTGTAGGAATCCTAAAACCTATACCTTTGTCAATAATCTTTCCACTTCTAAGAGTAGTGATAGCTTGGACTTGTTCATGGTTTGAAGGTTCACTAGGTGAAGATTCACTCATGTGTACCTGACCTCTAGGATTGGGCATTGGTTGAGCTAGGATTTTTCCCTTCTCTTGAATGCTTAGTGATTGAGTCAACTTAGTTAGTTGACTTCGAATGTCATCTAAGGTCCTATTGGTCTGGTCTTGGAATTTGTAAGCTTGGTTGTTGATTCCTCCTTGTGTTTGCATGAATTGTTGAAGAGTATCTTCTAGGGATCTCTTATGAGGTGGTTGGTATGTGTTATGTATGGGAGCATGAAATTGTTAGGGTGGAGGTTGAAATGTTTGAGGTACTGAAGAGCCCTCATTTCTCTATCCAAAATTTGGGTGGTTCCTCCATCCAGAATTATAGGTCTCAGAGTAGGGATTGCCTTCTTGGTTTGGAAATGGCTTTCTAACATTACTTGAATCAGAAGTTTGGCCATATAGCACTTCCTTGAAGGCTGGAATGGTAGGACACTTAGTTATCCTATGCCCTTTGCTCTCACAAACAACACAACTTTCCTCTTGTTGTTCACTCATGACATGCGTTTTTTTAATCTCAAGAGACTCTACTTTCCTAGCCAATGAGGCTAATCTAGCATTGAGGTCATTAATCTCTTTCAATTGAAACTTCCCACTTGAATGAGAAATGGTGTTTCTAGACTCAATATGAAGTGGGAGAGAAGTCTCCCATTGCTTTGCGTTTTCAGCCAATTGATCAAAAAAATCAAGGGCCCTACTTGGTTCTTTGTCATAAAACTCACCATTACACATGGTTGACACTAGCTTTTTAAAATCTACTGTAAAAGAGTCATAAAAGAAACTCACTAACCTCCACATCTCAAAACCATGGTGGGGGCATGCATTTAACAAGTCTTTGAACCTTTCCCAAGCTTGGTGAAATGACTCATTTGGACTATAAGAAAAATTCATCATTTGACGTTATAAGGTTGTTGTCCTATGAGTGGGGCAGTATTTTTTCAAAAATTCAGCTTGCATTTCCCTCCATGTACCTATAGACCTAGGACACAAGGAGTTTAGCCAAAGCTTGGCTTTATCCTTTAGAGAGAATGGGAATAATTTCAGCTGAATAGTTTCTTCAGTGCATGTTCTATCAATAAAAGTATTGCATACCTCTTCAAAGTCCTTAATGTGTATATATAGATTTTTAGAATCCCTACCATGATATGTTGGAAGAACTTGGATCATGCCTGGTTTCAAATTGAAAGCTTGTTGATTCAGAGGCAAGATAATACATGAAGGCGTACTTTGTCTAGCTGGGTGAAGATACTCTCTAAGAGTTCGAAAATTAGGTTGATCATTGAATTGTGGAGGTCCATTACCTTGAACACTCCCTTCACCTTCTATATCTTCAACATTAGCCATGATGAAAAAAATAATAAAAATATAACAATTATATGAATATGAAAAGAAAGGGAAAAAAAGAAGAACATTGCAAATAAAAGTAAATGAAATGTTAAAGATAAAGTAGTAGCTCAAAAATAAAAATACAATAAATTAAAAAATTCACACTTCAACCCATAAACAATATTAACAATAATAACAAGCATGAGTAAAGAGACGGTAATACCAGCCAAGTACTTCAAACAATAAATATAACATTAAAAAAAAATTATAACAAGCATGAATAAAGAGGCAGTAATACCAGCCAAGTACTTCAAACAATAAATATAAGAAAAATAATCACAATAAAACAACAAAAACAAATGAAATAAACAAGAGGCGGTAAAACCAGCCTTATAATATAAACAATAAATATTATAAACTAATTAGAATATACATCAAAAGAAAAATGGTTGAACCCAAAAAAAAAAACTAACAATTATTAGTCCAACAGTCCAATATCTGAAAAGTTAAGGTCAATTGTTTTTGGGGCGGTAAAACCAGCCATTTGATTTTTGTTTCAATTTTTTTTAGGTGGTAAAACCAGCCAATTGATTTTTTTATATATATATTTTTTCCAATAATTAAATCTAAATTTGTTACCTTTGCTTGCTAGCTCCCCGGCAACGGCGCCAAAATTGCTTAACTGCTTTTTATGATCAGCTTGTTTTAACTCGCAAGTACACGAGTGTGCGATATAGCAATTAACTCGGTAAGATCGAGGTCTTATACACAAAGAGCTAGATCTGGAAATTAAGCTAGGTAACAAAAAAAAAAACTCAAGAGAAATTAAATTAACAATAACTTGGTTTAAAACAATTGATGGATTTGTTTTCAAAGATGAAAAAATGTAAATAGATTTTAAAAGACAAGAAAAAGTAAGTCTTGGTCCAAATCAATTTTAATGGTGATGTATTGGTGATTTCTTCAACATATATAAGATAACTCAACCTAATATCAACGATGGTGATATTAGATCGGAAGATATTACAATGAAGTTTAGAAAGATGAAAATAGATTATTGCTTAAGAATGCGCAAGTACTTTCATATTCAGTATGACATTGAATCAAGCAATCTCTATACCAAAACTAAAGTTTGTGCATAAAAATTCAAGATTATAACATTACCTAAATGATTTCTAAAATTTCTTTGCAATAATAAATCATTCATGAAGAAAATAAGAAGATTAACATTAAGATTCATTAATATCCTAAAGAACTCACCTCAATCACCCTTATCCTTGATTCGGATCCAAGAAAAAAATTAGCCAACCATGATTTTATATAAGAACACTTCAATAAACATGAAATAACTTGAATCAAACTGAAATAATAAGTTTTAGAAACTAAGGAACCGAAATCTACAAAGAAGAACACAACACAATTTAAGAAAAAATTCAAACATAAATCTGACTCTAACTTTGGACAGAAATTTGACCCTTTTAGAAGTATTTTCTCGAGATGTCTATTAGTGAGATATTTATAGGAAATTCTGTTACCTTTCCAGGTCATTAAAGAACAGCTCCTTTGGACACCTGAGTCAAAAGTTATGGGCAAAACACCGAAAGGTGTTCTGAAACATCAAATCAGGACAGCTTTGCAACCACTTTGGTGCACGTTTTTCGTCCTCATTTATGAGCTATCTCTTTCTTCTTTTTGACCGAAAATAATGTAAAAATATCCCCTCCAACGTTCCATCCATGTGCTTGCCTTCTTGGATCAATGAATTACCCAAAATAAATCAATTGTTGTTGTGTGGACATATAAGATCATGGATTATTTTTGGGCTGATTTGAAGGTTGATTTAGGGCTGATTTGGGGCTGAATTTAAGCATCAAATAAGTATACAAATATACCTATTATTTGGGCTTAGATTGACATTGAAACCTTGAATCTTTAATGGTTGAAGTTTGCACATAACATAAGGCAAGTTTGGGCTTGAAATAGATCATATGATATTCTTTTCTAGAATTGGAATAGAATTGATTTTTAGGACAAATTTGGAGAACTTATTTGAACCAAGATTTGCTTCAATCTTCAACTAAATGTCTCTTCAATTCTTTGTTTTGAATTCAGATGTTGAATTTCCTGAATTAATTCATTTAAGCTCCAAAAACCTATCGAAACATTAAAACAAACTTCATTACTAAAAAGCACATCAATTATTATAAAAAACCTAGATAAAAACAATAAATACATATGTAAAATAAGATACTTGATGATACTTTTGATGCACAATCACATACCATTAGTGGATCCTTTAACCTTGACATATGTTATTATTATTATTTAATCATTACATTAATATTTCATCTCATAGTTCTCATCATATTCTTCTTCTTCTTCTTCTTCTTCTTTATTATTATTATTATTATTATTGTTGTTGTTGTTGTTGTTGTTGTTATTGTTGTTGCTGCTGCTGCTGCTTCTACTACTACTATTATTATTACTATTATTACTATTATTGTTGTTATTGTGGTTATTGTTGTTGTTGTTGTATTATTGTTATTTATAATTTGTACACTTAACTTCCTTATAGTTCGACCCTGGTCTTACCGGGTTATTTATTACTTCACACTCCTGCACTTGGAAAAAGACTTCAATCTTTTAGTCATGTCAAGTTTTTGACACCGTTGCCGGGGAGGTAAGTTTTGTATAAATTATAATATTTATTTTATTTTCTCTTTTTACTTTTCTTGTATACAACTTTGTTTCTTTTCTCTTGTTTCTGCTTCTTTTGTTTTCTTTTTCCTTTTATTCTATCCCTACATGTGCATGAGACTGTGGTCACATACATCAAATGGTAGACTTTGTAGGGTATCCTTATCATTTTCAGAAAATATGGCCGAAGAAGATAATCAATCACTTCATAATGAAAATAATGAGAATAATCATGCTAGAATACTTAGAGACCACATGAATCCCACAAGAACAAGTGCACCATCGTACATAATTTTTCCTCCTCATGCATCTCATTTTAATTTTAAGTTGGGCATTATTTAACTTTTATCTTCTTTTTATGGCTTAGAATTGGGAAATTCATACTTGCATTTAAGGGAATTTGAGGAGGTCTGCAACACATATAATAATTTAAATTGTAGCATGAACACTATCAGATTAAAGCTTTTTCCTTTTTCATTAATAGATAAAGTTGAAACATGGCTATAAAATTTAAGACTAGGATCCATTTGTGCTTGGGATGAAATGCAACAATAGTTTTTTAAAAAGTTTTTCCCATCTTATAGAACAAACTCTTTCAAAAGACAAATCACCAATTTTACTCAAAAAACCAGGAGAAACATTTTACAATGTTGAGATAGGTATCGAGACTTGCTTAGTACTTGCCCTCATCATAGTTTTGAAAAATGGAGATTGGTTTCATATTTCTATAAAGGGTTAACACCTAGAGATAGGTAAATGGTTGAATTGATGTGCAATGGAACTTTTGAAGATAAAGATCCTGATGAAGCAATGGAGTACCTAGACTTGTGAGCTGAAAATGCTCAAAATTAGGACACTGCGAGTACTTATGAGGCACCGAGTAAAACTCAACCTCATACATCTAGTAGAGGTATGTACAACCTTAGGGAAGATCATGACCTGCAAGCCAAGTTTGCAATTTTACCTAGAAAAGTCGAGGCACTAGAATTGAAAAAGAGTGGTCAATTAAAATCTGTTGAAAACATTATGTGTCAAACATGTGAAACAAATGAACACTCAACCAATACTTGTCCAACCTTTCCTTCTTTTAAGGAATGCCTCCATGAATAAGCCCATGTTTTAAACAGTTTTCAAAGGGCGAACCACAACCTATACTCCCAAACATACAACCCTGGTTGGAGAAATCTTATAAATTTCAGTTGGAAGAGTGATAATAACAATGTACAAACTTCACAACCACCATTTCAAGCACACCATATTTTTCAAAATTCTCATGGATATGCATCTCCTTATGCTCCACCTCCTAAAAGAAATCTTGAGGAAACATTGTATGTATTCATTGAAAAACAAGAGACAATCAATACTCAACTTGCTTAAAACATGATAGATTTTAAAGATACTCTTGGAAAATTAACATCTACTCTCAGTTTCCAAGAGAAAGGTAAGTTTCCATCTTAACCACAACAAAATCCCAAGGGACAATACAATGCAAATACAAGTAGTTCTAGAAGCTAACACATGGATTAAGTCAAATCAGTCACTACTCTTCACAGTGGTAAGGTTATTGAAAAACCCTCTCTTGAACCTTATGAGAAAGATGATGAGTCAATTTTTGAGGGTAAGGAAGGGGTTGAATCTAAAAATTACAAAGAAAAGACTAATTCTTCACCATTACTTCCATTTCCTCAAGCCATGACCAAACAAAGGAAAGTCAATCATAACTCTTAAATTTTTGAAACTTTCAAACAGGTAAGAATCAATATACCTTTGCTAAATGCTATTAAATAGGTTCCTTCATATGCTAAATTTTTGAAAGATCTATGCACGGTGAAGAAGAAACTGAATGTGAAAAAGAAAGCCTTTTTAGCTAAACAAGTAAATGCTATTCTTCAAAACAATAATGCTTTGAAATATAAAGACCCTAGTTGTCCTATAATTTCTTTCTTTATTGGAGAATATAAAATTGAAAGAGCCTTACTTGATCTTGGAGCTAGTGTGAATTTGCTTCCATATTTAATTTTTTAGAGTCTCAATCTAGGTGAGTTAAAACCAACTTCTATATCTCTTTTACTTGTCGATAGATCAATAAAAGTGCCTAGAGGAATAATTAAAGATGTGTTAGTACAAGTCGATAAATTCATTTATCTTGTGGATTTTGTTGTTTTGGACACATAATTTTTTGAAGCATGTAATTCATTTCCTGTTATTTTAGGACGTCCATTTCTTGTAACTTGTAATGCATTGATTAATTGTAGGAATGGACTGATGAAGCTATCATTTGGAAACATGACATTGAAGATGAATATTTTCAACATTTGCAAGCAACCTAGAGATGATAATGATTTACAGGAAGTGGACTTTACTGAGGAATTGCCACCACGATCAATTAAGTCGATACCTTCAAGTGTTCAACCACCAAAACCTGATTTGAATACTCATTTTTAGGAGAAAATGAAACTTTTCTAGGAATAATCTCTTCCAAACTTAATGCATATCAAGAAGGTAAGTTATTACAAACTTTGAAAATGCACAAAAATGCATGAGGATGGACCATAGTTGATATAAAAGAAATTAGTCCTTTGATTTATACACACAAAATTTATTTGGAGGAAAATGCTAAACCCTCTAGAGAAATGCAACGAAGGCTAAATCCTAATATGAAAGAAGTAGTGAAAAATGAAGACATTAAGCTTCTAGATAATGAAATCATTTATCCTATTTCTGACAACAAATGGGTAAGTCCTACCCAAATTGTACCCAAGAAGTCTGGAGTCACTATGATAACAAATGAGAACAATTCCCACTAGAACTATTATTGGTTGGTGCATGTGTATTGACTATAGAAAACTTAATTCAATGGCTAGAAAAGATCATTTTCCTTTACCTTTCATGGATCAAATCCTAGAAAGAGTTGCAAGTCATGAATTTTATTATTTCCTAAATGGCTATTCAGGTTACAATCAAATTGAAATTGCATTGGAAGATCAAGAGAAGACTACTTTCACATCGTCATATGGTACTTTTGCATATCAAATGATGCCTTTTGGATTATGTAATGCACCAGCCACATTTCAAAGATGCATGCTTGGTAT
This sequence comes from Populus ilicifolia, assembly GCA_015708895.1. NCBI lineage: Eukaryota > Viridiplantae > Streptophyta > Magnoliopsida > Malpighiales > Salicaceae > Populus > Populus ilicifolia. The sequence continues at coordinate 164,428 of SRLM01000619.1, read as the reverse complement.
ATTTAGTGATATGGTTTAATATTTTCTTGAGATTTTGATGGATGATTTTTCTGTTTTTGGCGATTCATTTGATGATTGTTTAACTAACATAGAAAAGGTTTTGGCCAGGTGTGAAGAGAAGAATCTTGTGCTGAATTGGGAAAAATGTCACTTTATGATAACAAACAGCATTGTACTTGGTCACATTGTTTCATCAAAAGGAATTGAGGTTGACAAATCTAAAATCGAGTTAATTGCAAACTTGCCAACACCAAAATCTATTAAAGATGTTAGATCATTCTTAGGACATGCTGGTTTTTATAAAAGGTTCATCAAAGATTTTAGCGTAATATCTAAGCCCTTAAGTAACTTTCTAACAAAGGATAATATTTTTGAATGGACTGAACATTGTGAAAAAGCCTTTGTTAAACTTAAAAACTTGCTTACTTGTGCTCCTGTCATTCAACCTCCTGATTGGTCATTACCTTTTGAAATAATGTGTGATGCTAGTGATTATGTCGTAGGTGTTGTTTTGGAACAAAGAAAAGATAAGAAACCTTATGTAATTCATTATGCAAGAAAAGATAAGGTTCATCAAACCTCTTGTTGGCTCACCTGTTGTTGTTTTTAGTGATCATGCAGCATTGAAATATCTTCTTTCTAAGAAAGATTCTAAGGCTAGATTGGTGCGGTGGATTTTGTTACTTCAAGAATTTGATAATACAATCAAAGATAAGAAAGGCAACGGAAATATTGTCGCAGATCACTTGTCAAGATTGACAACAGATTCGAAAACTGACATTACACCAATCGATGACTACTTTCCCGATGAATCTTTATTTTCTGTCTCTACAATGCCTTGGTTTGCTAATATTGTCAATTTTCTTGTTTCAGGACAATTGCCAGCTCATTGGAGCACCCAAGATAAAAGAAAGTTCTTGAATGAAGTGAAGAACTTTTATTGGGATGACCCTTATTTATTCAAATATTGTCCTGATCAAATATTTTGAAGATGCATTCCTGACAATGTGGTAAGTAGTGTCATTAAATTTTTTCATTCTAGGCATGTGGGGGTCATTTCTCATCAAGAAAGACAACTGCAAAAATCTTACAAAGTGGATTTTATTGCCCCACCATGTTCAAAGACTCACATGCATTCTACAAGTCTTGTGAAAATTGTCAAAAGTTGGGATCAATTTCAAAACGTCACATGATGCCTTTAAATCTTATTCTTGTCGTTGAGATCTTTGACTGTTGAGGTATAGATTTCATGGGTCCATTTCCTCCATCATTTGGTTTCTTGTACATATTAGTCGCAGTAGATTATGTTTCAAAATGGATAGAGGCAATTCCAAGTCGAAACAATGATCACAAAATAGTGATAAAGTTTTTAAAAGAAAATATTTTGAGTAGATTTGGAGTCCCTCGAGCCATAATAAGTGATGGTGGAACACATTTCTACAACAAGCCATTTGAGTCTTTAATGAAGAAATATGGAATCACACACAAAGTTGCCACCCCTTATCACCCTCAAACAAGTGGACAAGTCGAGCTTGCTAATAGGGAGATCAAACACATTTTGGAGAAAACAGTGAACCCTAATAGGAAAGATTGGTCTTTAAGACTTAATGATGCACTTTGGGCTTATCGAACTACTTATAAAACATCATTAGGTATGTCACCTTATTGACTAGTCTATGGAAAACCTTGTCACTTGCCTGTGGAACTTGAACATGAAGCTTATTAGGCTATTAAAGCTTTCAATTCAAATCTGGATGATGCTAGTTAACTGCAAAAATTACAAATAAATGAGCTTGAGGAAATAAGAAATGATGCATATGAAAATTCAAGAATT
>SRLM01000619.1:136119-150154 GCA_015708895.1 Populus ilicifolia | reverse complement strand
GATGAGAACTTTGAGATGAAATATTAAAGTAAGGATTAAACAATGATAATAACAAATGTCAAGGTTAGAGATTCCACTAATGGTATATCAAACAAGTACACTATAAACTCTTATTATTCAATTGAAAACCACACATAAAGGAGGTTCCAATCAAATTATAAATTGTTAACATGATTACATTAGTCATCTTATTAGATTAATGCTAATACTTGTAAATCTCATCAAGCATTCATGATTATAACTTATGTTAACAACAAATCAAGTTCCTTTCATAGCTCAGGTGTCGGTTATACCATACAGTATGGGCTATGAAAGTGCTAAGCATTTGTTGTACCAATTGTTATACAACATAAATCAAGATTAGTCATTTAACAAGCAAAGTATTAAAGAGTGAACAAGATAACAAATATAAAACATGTTAGTATCAAACATTAAAGCCCATATTAAGTTTATACCATACTTATTCTTACACCATTAGTGTAACCTTTTCACCTTGACATAATTAACTTAGCTAGACATAATGAAAGAAAGAAAAATAGATAAACAAAATAAGAACATAAAAGTTAACTAAGTAAAGGAAAGGAAATGAAAGGCATAAACAGAATATTAATGGAAGCAAAGCATAAACATTACAAAAAATACAAAGAGAGAAAAGAAGAGCATGATCTTGATCTGGACACCAAGATGCCTAAATACATGGCAAATGCCTCCTTTTATAGGCCAAAATTGGGAACTATTGATTTGATGTCTAATTAATAAGTAGGTGGTCAACGCTTGACTTGGTGACAATCCTTATCTTCTCTTGTCTGGCCAAAACATCATTGATAACGTCAAAATTGAGTCACTTGAAACATGAAAGTTGTAGGCAATTGTCTCAACTATCTTGTGTAAAAAATTCAGCTCATTTGGACTTCTAAAACTTGAGATATGGCCAAAATACTGAATAGTGCTTGGGCTGGAGGACAGATTTGGGCTTCTTTGTTATTGCTACAATTTGGACTTCAAAATGGCCTTTTCAGATCTTGGGCTCCATATGAAAGTTGTAGGCCTATGTCTTAGCTTTCCATCCATATAAAGTAGACCTAAATCTGAGATCTATAGCTCCAAATATGACCCAATTACCGAACAGTGTTCCGATTTAGATTGCATCGGCATCTCTTTTCTAAGTTTGATCATCTCTTTGCCTTTGCAATTGAAGTTCTTAAAGTCATCAATCAATCCTTTCATTTATGTGATATGCCTACATTTAAAATGGATATTTACCACAAATTAAAGGTATCTTATATTATTAGATAGATTATTATAAAATGTACTTTAGTTAACGAGTTATTGATACTTCAAGTGCAAAATGATGATATAAAACAATGATAAAAATGCACTTTTGAGTACTAATCAACACACATACTTTAACATATGATTATGGGTTGCATATTGAATTATTACATTATTTATATTCTTTTGTTAAAGGTAACAACTAAGTGAAAGGGATAGTATATAATTAAAAAAAAGAAAAAAGAAAAAAAATGATAATAATAAAAATGTAGATAAGTTTGGTTTCGTAGCCTCCCTAACCTAACCAATTAAGCCTGAAGAGGTGTTTTAACACCTAATACCCTAAAATCAACTGACTTGGGAGCTATTGGCCCAACGTTTGTTACATGGGTTGAGGAGAAAAGCTTAAGTGAATCAAGCATTGCACTATCTATATATTAGTTAGTATCTACGACTCGAGTTACTAAGCTCGTAGGGGTGTCTTAACACCTAATGCCCTAAGACCAACTAGTTTGGGAGTCATTAGCTGAAAGCTTGTTACACAGGTTAAAGATGCATGGTGTTTTAAATTATATGTATATATATATTAAAAAAAAGACAAAAACAATAATCGCAACCCAAGAAAGTTAAACTTAAACATTAGAACAAAAATTTTGTTTTCTTCCAAGAAAAGCCCCATAATTATGTGTTGATACATTGAGCACAAAAGAAAGGTTTATGAATATCTTGTTAAGAGGTATTGAACACGTAAATAAATTTAATGAGAGTTTGTTTATCTGGATAGATTAATGGAAGTTAAATGATGACTACATTGCTTTGTGGAATTTGCAAAATATTTTTCTATTTTAACACTTTGATTACTAGGGACTAGTAATAAGCTAGTTGGGGGGTGATTGATACTTAAAAGTGTATTTTTATCAAGGTTTTATATCATCATTTTGCACTTGAAGTATCAATAACTACCTTTATAATAATATATCTAATAATATAAGCTACCTTTAATTTATGGTAAATGTTCATTTTAAATGGAGGCCTATCACATAAATAAAAGGATTGATTGATGAATTTAAGAATTGAAATTGAAAGGATAAAGAGATGGCCAAACTTAGAAAACAGATGTTGGTGCAATCAAAACCGGAACACTATTTGGTAATTGGGTCATATCTCGAGCTATAAATCTCAGATTTAGGTCTACTTTATATGGATGGAAAGGTAAGACATAGGCCTAAAATGTTTATATGGAACCCAAGATCTAAAAAGGCCATTTTCAAGTCCAAATTGTTGCAACAATAAAGAAGCCCAAATTTGTCCTCTAGCTCAAGCACTGTTCAGTATTTTGGCCATATCTGGAGTTCTGGAAGTTGAAATGAACTAAAGTTTTTACACAAGAAAGCTGAGATAATTTCCTACAACTTTCAAGTTTTCAAGTGGCTCTAATTTTGATGTTATCAATGATGTTTTGGGCAGATAAGAGAAGATAAGTATTGTTACTAAGTCAAAAGTTGGTCACCCACTCATTAATTAGTCATCAAATCAATAATTCTCAATTTTGGCCTATAAAATGAGGTATTTTTCATGCATTTAGGCATCTTGGTTTCTAGATCAAGATCATGCTCTTCCTTTCTCTTTTTATATTTTTTATAATGTTTATGCTTTGCTTTCATTAATATCAAGTTTATACCTTTCAAATCCTTTCCTTTGCTTTGTTAGCTCTTATCTTATTTATGTTCTTATTTTGTTTATTTATTTTTCTTTCTTTTATTATGTCTAGCTAAGTTTACTATGTCAAGGTGAAAAGGTTACACTAATAGTGTAAGAATAAGTATAGTGTAAACTTAATATGGACTTTAACATTTGATACTAACATGTTTTCTATTTGTTATCTTGTTCACTCTTTAATACTTTGCTTGCTAAATGACTAATATTGATTTATGTTGTATAACACTTAGTACAACAAATGCTTTGCGCTTTTATAGTCCATACTGTATGGTATAACTGACACCAAAGCTATGAAAGGAACTTGATTTGTTGTTAACATAAGTTATAATCATGAATGCTTGACGAGATTTACAAGTATTAGCATTATTCAAATAAGATGAGTAATGTAATCATGATAACAATTTATAATCTGATTGGAACCTCCTTTGTGTGTGGTTTCCAATTGAATAATAAGAGTTTATACTATGCTTGTTTGACATACCATTAGGAGATCCTCTAACCTTGACATTTGTTATTATTGTTTAATCCTTACATTAATATTCAATCTCAAAGTTCTCATCATATTCTTCTTCTTCTTCTTCTCTTTCTTTTTCTTTATTATTATTGTTGTTGTTGTTGTTGTTGTTACTATTGCTACTACTACTGCTACTACTACTACTACTACTACTACTATTGTTATTGTTATTGTTATTACTATTATTTTTGTTATTGTTGTTGTATTATTGTTATTTATAATTTGTACAATTAACCTCCATGTAGTTCGACCCCGGTCTTGCGGGGTTATCTATCACTTCGACACTCCTACACTTGGGAGAAGATATCAATCTTTTAGTCATGTTACAAAACAAGAGTCACACCAAAAAGAAACACAAAAATAATGTGAGAAAAACAAGATAATCAACCTTTATATACAGTGTCATTCAAACCAATGGATTCAACTTCACTAAGAAAATTATTAAAGTAAGCTTTCAAACAATGTCCATTTACCTTGAAAACATTATCATTATTTGAATTTCAATATCAAAGGCCCCATAAGGATACACATGTTTCACAATAAATGGATCGCTCCATCTTTATCTTAGCTTTCTAGGAAATAAATGGAGTCGAGAATTATAAAGCAAAGCTTTTTAACCAACATCAAATGTTTTCTCAAGATTCTTTTATCATGAAAGTCTTTAATTCTTGCTTTATTAATTTTTTAATTCTCATATACATCATTTCTTATTTTCTCAAGCTTGTTTATTTGTAACTTATACAGCTAGCTAGCATCATCCAGGTTTGAATTGAAAGTTTTAGTAGCCCAATAAGCTTTGTGTTTAATTTCCATAGGCAAATAACAAGGTTTTTGATAAACCAATCTATAAGGTGACATACCTAATGATGTTTTAAAACCAATTCAATAAGCCTAAAGTGCATCATTAAGTTTTAAAGACCAGTCCTTTCAATTAGGATTCACTATTTTTCCTAAGATTTGTTTGATCTCTCTATTAGCAAGTTATACTTGTCCATTTATTTGGGGGTAATAAAGAGTGGCAACTTTATGAGTGATTCCAAATTTCTTCATTAAAGACTCAAATGGCTTGTTCAAAAATATGTTCCACCATCATTTATCATAGCTTGAGGGATTTTATATTGACTCAAAATATTTTCTTTCAAAAACTTGATGATAGTTTTATGATCATTGTTACAACTTGGAATTGCTTCTATCCATTTTGAAATCTAGTCTATTGCAACTAATATGTACACAAAATCGAATGATAGAGGAAATGGACCCATCAACTCTATACTCCTACAATCAAAGATTTTAATGACAATAATAGTATTTAAAGGCATCATGTGATGTTTTGAAATAGTTCCTAACTTTTGATAATTTTCAAAAGTTTTACAGAATGCATGTGTGTCCATGAATATGGTGGGCTAATAAAATCCATATTGTAAGATTTTTGCAGTTGTCTTCTTTGACGAGAAATGACCCCCACATGCCTTAGAATGAAAAAATTTAATGACATTATTTACCTCATTATTGGGAATGCATCTTTAAAATATTTGATCAGAATAATATTTGAATAAGGGTCATCCCAATAAAAGTTCTTCACTTTGTTCAAGAACTTTTTTTGTCTCAGGTACTCCAATGAGCTGAGAAATTTCCTAAAATAAGAAAATTAACAATATTAGCAAATTATGGCATTTTAGAGACAGAAAGTAAATATTCATCATGAAAGTAGTCATTGATTGGTGTGATGTTAGATGTCGAATTAGTTATCAATCTTGACAAATGATCCACGATAATATTTTTGGTGTCTTTCTTATCCTTGATTATGATATCGAATTCTTGAAGTAATAAAATCCACCACACCAATATAGCTTTAGAACCATTCTTAGAAAAAAGATACTTCATTGCTGCATGATCACTAAAAACAATAACAGGTGAGCCAGCAAGATAAGATCTGAATTTTTCACATGCAAATACTATTACAAGTAATTCTTTTTTAGTGGTAGTGTAATTCATTTAACTATTTAAATTTTTACTTGCATAGTAAATTACATAGAGTTTCTTATCTTTTCATTGTCCTAAAACAGCACTCACGGTATAATCACTAGCATCATATATTATTTTAAAAGGTAATGACCAGTTAGGAGGTTGAAAGATAAGAGCAAAAATAAGCAAGTTTTTAAGTTTAGCGAAGGCTTTTTCACAATGTTCAATTCATTCAAAAACATTATCCTTTGTTAGAAAGTTACACAATGGCTTAGATATTATACTAAAATCTTTGATAAACCTTCTATAAAAAACAACATGTCCTAAGAATGATCTAACATTTTTAACAGATTTTTGTGTTGGCAATTAACTCGATTTTAGATTTGTCAACCTCAATTCCTATTGATGAAACAATGTGACCAAGTACAATGTCGTTTGTTACCATAAAATGATATTTTTTCCAATTTAGCACAAGATTCTTTTCTTCACACCTGTTCAAAACCTTTTTCAAATTAGTTAAACAATCATCAAATGAATCATCAAAAATAGAAAAATTATCCATAAAAATCACAAGAAAACATTCAACCATATCACTAAATATATTAAGCATGCATCTTTTAAATATGGTTGGTGCATTACATAATCCAAAAGACATCCTTCAGTATGTAAACATACCAAACAGATATGTGAAAGTAGTTTTCTCTTGATCTTTAAATGCAATTTCAATTTGGTTATAACCCGAATAACCATTTAGAAAATAATAAAATTTATGACCTCTAACTCTTTCTAGAATTTGATCTATGAAAGGTAAAGGAAAGTGATCTTTTCTAGTCATTGAATTAAGTTTCTTATAGTCAATACACATGCACCAACCAATAATAGTCCTAGCTAGAATTATGACACGACGAAAAGATTAATGTCTTCTCCCAAGTGCAGGAGTGTCGAAGTAATAAATAACCCGGCAAGACCGGGGTCGAACAACAGGGAGGTTAATTGTACAAATTATAAATAACAATAATACAATAACAATAACAATAACAACAACAACAATAATAATAATAACTATAATAATAATAATAATAATAATAATAATAATAATAATAATAATAATAATAATAATAACAACAACAATAATAAAGAAGAAGAAAATTTGATGAGAACTTTGAGATGGAAAATTAAAGGATTAACAATGATAATAACAAATGTCAAGGTTAGAGGTTCCACTAATGGTATGTCAAACAAGTATAGTATAAACTCTTATTGTTCAATTGGAAACCACACATAAAGGAGGTTCCAATCAGATTATAGATTGTTAACCGATTAGTACTCAAAAGTGCATTTTTATCATGGTTTTATATCATCATTTTACACTTAAAATATCAATAACTCCTTAACTAAAGTACGTTTTATAATAATCTATCTAATAATATTAGATACCTTTAATTTGTGGTAAATGTCCATTTTAAATACAGGCCTATCACATAAATGAAAGGATTGATTGATGACTTTAAGAACTTCAATTGCAAAGGCAAAGAGATGATCAAACTTAGAAAAGAGATGTCGGTGCAATCCAAACCGGAACACTGTTCGGTAATTGGGTCATATCTAGAGCTATAGATCTCAGATTTAGGTCTACTTTATATGGATGGAAAGGTAAGACATAGGCCTACAACTTTCATATGGAGTCTAAGATCTAAAATGGCCATTTTCAAGTCCAAATTATTGCAACAACAAAGAAGCTCGAATCTGTCCTCCAGCCCGAGCACTGTTCAGTATTTTGGCCATATCTGGAGTTCTAGAAGTCAAAAACAACTAAAGGTTTTACACAAGAAAGCTGAGACAATTGCCTAGAACTTTCATGTTTTCAAGTGGCTCTAATTTTGACGTCATCAATGATGTTTTGGGCAGACAATGTTTTTCTTTCTTCCATTATGTCTAGCTAAGTTAATTATGTCAAGGTGAAAAGGTTACACTAATGGTGTAAGAATAAGTATGGTATAAACTTAATATGGACTTTAATGTTTGATACTAACATGTTTTATATTTGTTATCTTGTTCACTCTTTAATACTTTGCTTGTTAAATGACTAATCTTGATTTATGTTGTATAACAATTGGTACAACAAATGCTTGGCACTTTCATAGCCCATACTGTATGGTATAACCGACACCTGAGCTATGAAAGGAACTTGATTTGTTGTTAACATAAGTTATAATCATGAATGCTTGACGAAATTCACAAGTATTAGCATTAATTGAATAAGATGGCTAATGTAATCATGTTAACAATCTATAATCTAATTGGAACCTCCTTTATGTGTGGTTTCCAATTGAACAATAAGAGTTTATACTATACTTGTTTGACATACCATTAGTGGAGTCTGTAACCTTGACATTTGTTATTATCATTGTTAATCCTTTAATTTTCCATCTGAAAGTTCTCATCAAATTTTCTTCTTCTTCTTTATTATTGTTGTTGTTGTTGTTGTTGTTATTATTATTATTATTATTATTATTATTATTATTGTTGTTGTTGTTGTTGTTGTTGTTGTTATTGTTCTTGTATTATTATTATTTATAATTTGTACAATTAACCTCGCTATGGTTCGACCCCGATTTTGCCGGGTTATTTATTACTTCGACACTCCTACACTTGGGAGAAGACATCAATCTTTTTGTTGTGTCAAGTTTTTGGCGCCGTTGCTGGAGAGGTAAGTTTTGTATAAAAAATAATTTTTAGTTATTTTCTCTTTTCACTTTTTCTTGTATATAACTTTGTTTCTTTTTTTTGCCTTTCTTTCTTATTGTTCCTTGTTTTTTTGTTTTCCTTTTCCATTTATTCTATTCCTACACATGCATGAGAGTGCGGTCATGTACATCAAGTGGTAGACTTTGTAGGGTATTCTCATCATTTTCAGAAAATATGGCTGAAGAAGATAATCAATCACTTTATAATGAGAATAATGAGAATAACCGTGCTAGAACACTTAGAGACCACATGAATCCCACAAGAACAAGTGCACCATCATGCATAGTTTTTCCTCCTGATGTATCTCATTTTAATTTTAAGCCAGGCATTATTCAACTTTTACCTACTTTTCATAGTTTTGAATTGAAAAATCCATACTTGCATTTAAGGGAATTTGAGGAGGTCTGCAACACATATAATAATTAAAATTGTAGCATGAACACCATCAGATTAAAGCTTTTTCCTTTTTCATTAAAAGATAAAGCTAAAACATGGCTACAAAATTTGAGACCAGGATCAATTCGTGCTTGGGATGAAATGAAACAACAGTTTTTAAAGAAGTTTTTCCCATCGCATAGAACAAACTCTTTCAAAAGACAAATCACCACTTTCACTCAAAAATAGGGGAAACATTTTACCAATGTTGGGATAGGTATCGAGACTTCCTTAGTACTTGCCCTCATCATGGTTTTAAAACATGGAGATTGGTTTCACATTTTTATAAAGGGTTAACGCCTAAAGATAGGAAAATGGTTGAATTGATGTGCAATGGAACTTTTGAAGATAAAGACCCTGATGAAGCAATGGAGTACTTAGACTTGTTAGCTGAAAATGCTCAAAATTGGGACACCGCGGGTACTTATGAGGCACCGAGTAAAACTCAACCTCATACATCTAGTGGAGGTATGTACAACCTTAGGGAAGATCATGACCTTCAAGCCAAGTTTGCATCTTTAGCTAGAAAAGTCGAGGCACTAGAATTGAAAAAGAGTGGTCAATTAAAATCTGTTGAAAACATTGCATGTCAAATATGTGAAACAAATGAACACTCAACAGATAACTGTCCAACCTTGCCTTCTTTTAAGGAATGTCTCCATGAACAAGCCCATGCTTTAAACAGTTTCCAAAGGGCTAACCACAACCCATACTCACAAACATACAACCCTGGTTGGAGAAATCATCCAAATTTTAGTTGGAAGAGTGAGAACAACAATGCACAAACTTCACAACCACCATTTCAAGCACACCATAATTTCCAAAATTCTCATGGATATGCACCTCCTTATGCTCCACCTTCTAGAAGAAATCTTGAGGAAACATTGCATGCATTCATTGAAAAGCAAGAGACAATCAATACTCAACTTGCTCAAAACATGACAGATTTTAAAGATACTCTTGCAAAATTAACATCTGCTCTCAGTTTCCAAGAGAAAGGTAAGTTTCCATCTCAACCACAACAAAATCCCAAGGGGCAATACAATGCAAATGCAAGTAGTTCTGGAAGCCAACACATGGATCAAGTCAAATCAGTCACTACTCTTCGCAGTGGTAAGGTTATTGAAAAACCTTCTCTTGAACCTTATGAGAAAGATGATGAGTCAATCTCTGAGGGTAAGGAAGAGGTTGAACCTGAAAATTGCAAAGAAAAGACTGATTCTCCGCCAGCACTTCCATTTCCTCAGGCCATGACCAAACAAAGGAAAGTCAATCACAACTCTGAAATTTTTGAGACTTTCAAACAGGTAAGAATCAATATACCTTTGCTGGATGCTATTAAACAGATTCCTTCCTATGCTAAATTTTTGAAAGATCTATGCACTGTGAAGAGGAAACTGAATGTGAAAAAGAAAGCCTTTCTAGCCGAACAAGTAAGTGCTATTCTTCAGAACAATAATGCTTTGAAATATAAAGACCCTGGTTGTCCTACAATTTCTTGCTTTATTGGAGAGCATAAAATTGAAAGAGCCTTACTTGATCTTGGTGCTAGTGTGAATTTACTTCCATATTCAGTTTTTCAGAGTCTCAATCTAGGTGAGTTAAAACCAACTTCTATAACTCTTTTACTTGCTGATAGATCTGTAAAAGTGCCTAGAGGAATAATTGAAGATGTGTTAGTACAAGTCGATAAATTCATTTATCCTGTGGATTTTGTTGTCTTGGACACACAACCTGTTGAGGCATGTAATTCATTTCCTGTTATTTTAGGACGTCCGTTTCTTGCAACTTCTAACGCATTGATTAATTGTAGGAATGGACTGATGAAGCTATCATTTGGAAACATGACATTGGAGATGAATATTTTCAACATTTGCAAGCAACCTGGAGATGATAATGATTTACAAGAAGTAGATCATATTGATGAATTAGTTTATGATCAACTTGAATCTACTTTAAGTAAAAATGAGTTCGATGAACCGGAAGATTTGCAAATGATTTATTCTAAGGAAGAAATCACGGATGAAAAAGGCACCGAAAATGTTGATGTAGATCTTTTGTCATCAGTGACAAAAGATTTGACATCTGGCATCACACCAATCGATGATTACTTTCCTAACGAATCCTTACTTTCTCTTAATCCAATGCCTTGGTATGATAAAAATATTAATTTTCTTGCTTTAGAAGATTTGCCAGCTGATTGGAGTACTAAAAACAAAGAAAAGTTTTTGAACGAAGTGAAGAACTTTTATGGTGATGACCCTAACTTATTCAAATATTGTCCTGATCAAATATTTCAAAGATTCATTCTCGACAATGAGGTAAGTAGTGTCATTAAACTTTGTCATTCTAATGCATGTGGAAGTGATTTCTTGTCAAATAAGACTGCTGCAAAAATCTTTCAAAATGGATTTTATTGGCCTACCATGTTCAAAGACACGCATGCATTCTGCAAAACTTGTAAAAATTGTCAAAAAGTTGATAATGGTCAAAAAGTTTTGTTTTATAATTCTCAACTCTATGCCTTCCCTAAAGAGCTAAGACCAAGATGGAGGAATTCTTATGAGGCCTATGATATTGAGAATTCAATGAATGATAATGATTTTAAGGAAAATGAACATTGTTCGAAAGCTTACTTTGATAATTTTTCTAATGAAAATGAATCAACTGGTTTGAATGATCTTGTAGATAAAGGCTGATTATTTTATTTTTCTCACATTGTTTTTGTGTTTCTTTTTGAGTGATTTTTGCTAGTTTCTCTCACCCCGGTCAAATGGCGGATAACGGTACTCCGTGACTTAAGTCGGTTCTTTCAGTTTCCCAAAATAACTGATATCTGTATATACATTTCTGCAATTCTTTGAATCTCTTTTCCAATTCTCATTTGAAAATGGACACTAATCTTGCAAAATTGAAAAAGTATTTTCCCGCTCTGCCTCAGAATGCGATTACAAAAATTTACCGTGCTAGATGTGCAAGATTGAGATTGTTAATGAATCATGGAATTCCTGAAGATATTCGCTAGTTGATTGAAGCAAAAGTCCGATTATCAGGTGAGTCCTCTAACTCCTTTATTTCACACATGTCTGAAACAGGTAAAAACACTTTTGCAAAGAAACGTCGTGCAAAACGACTGAAAGTTTGTCATCGATGTGCTAGATGGACTTGTAATACACAATGTCGTTCTTTGGGAATGGTATCTATAAACTGTGAAGATAAAATACAATTCATTAAGGATGGCCTGAGTAAGAAGTCTTTAGATAACCTTTTATTGACTCTTGAGACGCATCCTAGTGGAGATGTGCATTGTGCAATTCATGATTTATGGCCACTATTTCATAAAGAACATGATCGATTTAGTCTTGGGAATCTGACTAAAAAAGACCCTGTTTGCCAGTTTTTAAGAAAACTGGATGGGAAGCCTATCCTCGACCCATAGAGGGCGTTTAAGCCGTTCTTGGACGTAAAACCAAGGCAAGATGTGAGCCACAATCACAACTACTTGTACATATATATATTTTTTTAAAAAAAAAGTAAATAAATAAATAAAAGAGAGAGAGTGTGTGAAACTCTAACGGGCCTACATATAGGTGGTATGATTGCCTTTCTAATTTCTCATCTATAAAACCCTCTTTTCCTTCCTTTCATTTCTACTCAGCCCACACATTTAACAAATACTAAAGTGTGTAGAAATGGCAAGTTCCTCAAGTAATCACATAAGAAATATTTGTGTTTTCGGTGGATCTAGTCTTGGGAAAGAAAAGGAGTTTTTAGAATCCGCAAATCATTTTGGTCACGTGCTAGCTGAGAGAAAGATTCATTTAGTATATGGGGGAGGCAGTCTTGGGTTAATGGGAGGTGTGTCAATAGCTGTATTTTTAGGAGGTAGTCAAGTTTCGGGGGTCATCCCCGAAGCTTTAGCACAAGGGGACATCATTGGAAAAACAATTGGAGAGGAACTTCAGGTCTCTACAATGTCAGCTCGAATGAATGCAATGTTTAACCATGCTGATGCCTTCATTGCTTTACCAGGTGGTTTAAGCACATTGGAAGAGATATTTCATATTTCCTCTTGGGCCTAACAGCACATTCACCATAAACCCATAGGTTTGTTAAATGTTAATGGTTATTATGATAAGTTGTTGTCTTTTCTTGATCACGCTGTGGAACAGGAATTGCTAACATCTTCTGCACGACAAATCATAATCTCTGCTACTATTGCTGAACAATTGATTGACCAACTACAATCTTTTGTTCCTGTAATTGATCCTTCCATGAGTCGTATAAATTGGTTAACTAAGGAAAGCCGTAAAAAGCTTAGATTGGATTTGAGCCTTCATTTGTGAATCTTTGTGTCTTTTGGTTTTATTATTGTGTTTTGTTATTACTTATATTTGTTTCAGTGTGTTTCAGGTTTGCCAGTGTTCTTTATTTCATGTGATATCTTCTATACTCTATCTTTCTACCTTTAACCATTGAGGACAATGTCTTGTTTTAGTTGGGGGGAGAGGGTAGTAGCTAAAAAAAAAACTATGTTTTTTATTTCATAAAGCATGTGCAAAATGATTGTTACTATGATGGCAGAGTAAGGAGAATCTTTTATGACTCTTGAGACGCATCTTAGTAATCATTCATAACAAGGTCTATCATAATACTTCTTGAAATATTCAGATTTACAAACTCTTACATTGTTATCACTTAAGTCTGCTCATATACTTATTTAACATGTATTCTTAAACCTTAATTTACACACACACACTTCAACATATGATTGTGGGTTGCATATTGGAGTATTACATTATTTATGTTCTTTTGTTAAAGGTAACAACTAAGGGAAACGAATAGTATATAATTAAAAAAAAGAAAAAAAAAGAGAAAAAAAAAGAAAGAAAAAGAAAAAAAATGATAATAATAAAAATGTAGATAAGTTTGGTTTCGTAGCCTCTCTAACCTAAGCAATTAAGCCCAAAGAGGTGTTTTAACACCTAATACCCTAAAGTCAACTGACTTGGGAGCTATTGGCCCAATGCTTGTTACATGGGTTGAGGAGAAAAGCTTAAGGGAATCAAACATTGCATTATCTACCTATTAGTATCTGCGACCCGAGTTACTAAGCTCGTAGGGGTGCCTTAACACCTAATGCCCTAAGACCAACTGGTCTGGAAGTCATTAGCTGAAAGCTCGTTACATGGGTTAAAGATTGAGATTGTTAATGAATCATGGAATTCCTGAAGATATTCGCTGGTTGATTGAAGCAAAAGTTCGATTATCAGGTGAGTCCTCTAACTCCTTTATTTCACATATGCCTGGAACAGGTAAAAGCACTTTTGCAAAGAAACGTCGTGCAAAACGACTGGAAGTTTGTCATCGATGTGCTAGATG
>SRLM01000619.1:109468-135509 GCA_015708895.1 Populus ilicifolia | reverse complement strand
TGCATATTGGATTATTACATTATTTATGTTCTTTTGTTAAAGGTAACAACTAAGGGAAAGGGATAGTATATAATTAAAAGAAAAACAAAAAAAAGAAGAAAAAAATAATAATAAGAGAAAAAGAAAAAAAATAAAAAAGAATGATAATAATAAAAATGTAGATAAGTTTGGTTTCGTAGCCTCCTCAACCTAAGCAATTAAGCCCGAAGGGGTGTTTTAACACCTAATACCCTAAAGTCAACTGACTTGGGAGCTATTGGCCCAACGCTTGTTACATGGGTTGAGGAGAAAAGCTTAAGGGAATCAAACATTGCACTATCTACATATCAGTATCTGCAACCCGAGTTACTAAGCTCGTAGGGGTGTCTTAACACCTAATGCCCTAAGACCAACTGGTCTGGGAGTCATTAGCTGAAAGCTCGTTACATGGGTTAAAGATGTATGGTGTTTTAAATTATATGTATATATATTAAAAAAAAAGAAAAAGAAAAAAAGAAGACAAAAATAATAATCCCAGCCCAAGGAAGTTAACCTTAAACATTAGAACACAAATTTTGTTTTTTTCCCAAGAAAAGCCCTATAATTATGTGTTGATACAATGTGCACAAAAGAAAGGTTTTTGAATATCTTGTTAAGAGGTATTGAGCAGGTATATAAATATAACAAGAGTTTGTTTATTAATTTCAAGTTTATGCCTTTCAAGTTTATTAACCTTAAACATTAGAACACAAAGTTTGTTTGTTAAGAGGTATTAAGGATTGTCACGAAGTCAAGGGTTGGCCATCTACTCATCAATTAGTCATCAAATCAATAGTTCCCAATTTTGGCCTATAAAAGGAGGCATTTGCCATGCATTTAGGCATCTTGGTGTCCAGATCAAGATCATGCTCTTGTTTTCTCTCTTTGTATTCTTTGTGCTTTGTTTATATTAATTTCAAGTTTATGTCTTTCATTTCCTTTCCTTTGCTTAGTTAACTTTTATGTTTTTATTTTGTTTATCTATTTTTCTTTCTTTCATTATGTCTAACTAAGTTAATTATGTCAAGGTGAAAAGGTTACACTAATGGTTTAAGAATAAATATGGTATAAACTTAATGTGGACTTTAATGTTTGATACTAACATGTTTTATATTTGTTATCTTGTTCACTCTTTAATACTTTGCTTGTTAAATGACTAATCTTGATTTATGTTGTATAACAATTGGTACAACAAATGCTTGGCACTTTCATAGCCCATACTGTATGGTATAACCGACACCTAAGCTATGAAAGGAACTTGATTTGTTGTTAACATAAGTTATAATCATGAATGCTTGATGAGATTTACAAGTATTAGCATTAATCGAATAAGATTAATCATTTAACAAGCAAAGTATTAAAGAGTGAACAAGATAACAAATATAAAACATGTTAGTATTAAACATTAAAGTCCATATTAAGTTTATACCATACTTATTCTTACACCATTAGTGTCACCTTTTCACCTTGACATAATTAACTTAGCTAGACATAATGAAAGAAAGAAAAATAGATAAACAAAATAAGAACATAAAAGTTAACTAAGGAAAGGAAAAGAAATGAAAGGCATAAACTTGATATTAATGAAAACAAAGCACCAAGAATACAAAGAGAGAAAACAAGAGCATGATCTTGATCTGGACACCAAGATGCCTAAATGCATGGCAAATGCCTCCTTTTATAGGCCAAAATTGGGAACTATTGATTTGATGACTAATTGATGAGTAGATGGCCAACCCTTGACTTCGTGACAATCCTTATCTTCTCTTGTCTGCCCAAAACGTCATTGATGACGTCAAAATTAGAGCCACTTGAAAACATGAAAGTTCTAGGCAATTGTCTCAGCTTTCTTGTGTAAAAAATTCAGCTCATTTCGACTTCTAGAACTCCAGATATGGCCAAAATACTGAACAGTGCTCGGGCTGGAGGACAGATTCGGGCTTCTTTGTTGTTGCAATAATTTGGACTTGAAAATGGCCTTTTTAGATCTTGGGCTCCATATGAAAGTTGTAGGCCTATGTCTTACCTTTCCATCCATATAAAGTAGACCTAAATCTGAGATCTATAGCTCCAGATATGACCCAATTACCGAACAGTGTTCCGGTTTGGATTGCACCGACATCTCTTTTCTAAGTTTGATCATCTCTTTGCCTTTGCAATTGAAGTTCTTAAAGTCATCAATCAATCCTTTCATTTATGTGATAGGCCTGCATTTAAAATGGACATTTACCACAAATTAAAGGTATCTTATATTATTAGATAGATTATTATAAAACGTACTTTAGTTAAGGAGTTATTGATACTTTAAGTGCAAAATGATGATAAAAATGCACTTTTGAGTGCTACTCATCTAGAGCCACTTGAAAACATGAAAGTTCTAGGAAATTGTCTCAGCTTTCTTGTGTAAGAAATTCAGCTCATTTCGACTTCTAGAACTCCAGATATGGCCAAAATACTGAACAGTGCTCGGGCTGGAGGACAGATTCGGGCTTCATTGTTGTTGCAATAATTTGGACTTGGAAATGGCCTTTTTAGATCTTGGGCTCCATATGAAAGTTGTAGGCCTATATCTTACCTTTCCATCCATATAAAGTAGACCACCTAAATCTGAGATCTATAGCTCCAGATATAACCCAATTACTGAACAGTGTTCCGGTTTGGATTGCACCGACATCTCTTTTCTAAGTTTGATCATCTCTTTGCCTTTGCAATTGAAGTTCTTAATGTCATCAATCAATCCTTTTATTTATATGATAGGCCTGCATTTAAAATGGACATTTACCACAAATTAAAGGTATCTTATATTATTAGATAGATTATTATAAAACATACTTTAGTTAAGGAGTTATTGATACTTTAAGTGCAAAATGATGATATAAAACCATGATAAAAATGCACTTTTGAGTACTAATCAAATTAACTCATTTTTATCATTTGATATCATAGTAACTCCAGACTTTTTAGGTATAACTTAGCTAGGACTTACCCATTTGCTATCAGAAATAGGATAAATGATTCCATTATCTAGAAGCTTAATGACTTCATTCCTCTCTACTTCCTTCATATAAGGATTAATCTTTCATTGTATTTCTCTAGAGGGTTTAGCATTTTCCTTCAAATAAATCTTGTATGTACAAATCAAAGGACTAATTCCTTTTATGTCAGTTATGGTCCATCCTAATGCATTTTAGTGTATTTTTAGAGTTTGCAATAACTTACCTTCTTGATGAACATTGAGTTTGGAAGAAATTATTATAAAAAAAATTTTATTTAAAAATAGTACTTGAGATTAAATGGTAATGGCTTCAAATTGGGTTTTGGTGGTTGAACACTTAAAGGTTTGTACTCAATTGATCGTGGTGGCAATTCCTTAATTTTTGGTCTCCAACTATTTGCCTTTGATTCTTTCTGAAAACAAACCATTTACAAATCTTTAGATTCATTAAACTTAGTTTCAATGGAACAATTTTCAAATTGATCATAAATTATTTTTTCAATAAAATCTACTTCTTATAAATCATTATAATCTCCAGGTTGCTTGCAAATGTTAAAAACATTCATCTCTAATATCATGTTTCCAAAAGATAACCTCATCACTTCATTTCTATAATTAATCAATGCATTAGAAGTTGCAAGAAATGAACATCCTAAAATAACAGAATTGAATTACATGCTTCAACATGTATCCAAGACAATAAAATCCAAAGAAAAGATGAATTTATCAATTTGTACTAACACATCTTCAACTATTTCTCTAAGTATTTTTACAAATTTATCAGCAAGTAAAAGAGTTATAGAAGTAGGTTTTAACTCACCTAGATTGAGACTTTAAAAAACTGAATATGGAAGTAAATTTACACTAGCTCCTAGATCAAGAAAAGCTCTGTCAATTTTATGTTCTCCAATAAAGCAAGAAATTATAGGACAATCAGGGTCTTTATATTTCAAAGCATTATTAATCTGAAGAATAGCACTTACTTGTTTGACTAAGAAGACTTTCTTCTTCACATTTAATTTTCTCTTCATAGTGCACAGATCTTTCAAAAATTTAGCATAAGATGGTACCTGTTTAATAGCATCTAACAAAGGTATATTGATCCTTACCTATTTGAAAGTTTTAAAGATTTCAGAATTGTGATTAACTTTCCTTTGTTTTGTTATGGCATGAGAAAATAAAAGTATTGATGGGGAATCAGTCTCTTCCTTGCAATGTTCAGGTTTAAACCTTTCCTTACCCTTAGAGACTAACTCATTTTCTTTCTCACAAGGTTTAAAAATAGGTTTTTCAATAACCTTACCACTACAGAGAGTAGTGATTGATTTGATTTGATCCATCTGTTGGCTTCCAGAACTGCTTGCACTTGAATTGTATTTCCCTTTGGGATTTTGCTGGGGTTGAGATGAAAACTTATCTTTCTCTTGAAAATTGAGAGCAGATGTAAACTTTGTAAGAGTATCTTTCAAATCAGCCATGGTTTAAGCATTTTAAGTGTTGATTGTCTCTTGCCTTTCAATGAATGCATGTAATGTTTCCTTAAGATTTCTTCTAGGAGGGGGAATATAAGGAGGTGCATATCCATGAGAATTTTAAAAATTATAATGTGCTTGAAATGGTGGCTATGAAGTTTGTGCATTATTGTTACCACTCTTCTAACTAAAATTTGGATAATTTCTCCGACCAGGATTGTACGTTTGTGAGTATAGGTTATGACTTGGCCTTTGAAAAGTATTTAAAGCATTGACTTGTTTATAGAGACATTTCTTAAAAGAAGGCAAAGTTAGACAATCATTGGTTGAGTGTTCACTAGTTTCACAAATTTGACACATAATTTCTTGAACAGATTTTAATTGACCACTCTTTTTTAATTCTAATTCCTCAACTTTTCTGGCTAAAGATGAAAATTTAGCTTAGAGGTCATGATCTTCCCTAACGTTATACATATCTCTATTAGATGTATGAGGTTGAGTTTTACCTGGTGCCTCATAAGTAATCGTGGTGTCCTAATTTTAAGCATTTTCAACTAGCAAATCTAGATACTTCATTGCTTCATCAGGATCTTTATCTTTAAAAGTTTCATTGCACATGAATTCTATCATTTACCTATCTTAAGGTGTTAGTTGAAACCATGATGAGGACAAGTGTTAAGTAAGTCTTTATATCTATCCCAACACTTGTAAAATGTTTCTCCTGGTTTTTAAGTAAAAGTGGTGATTTGTTTTTGAAAGAGTTTGTTCTATGAGAAGGGAAAAAAAATTTTAAAAATTATTGTTACATTTGATCCCAAGCACGAATGGGTCCTAACCTAAGATTTTGTAACCATGTTTTAACTTTATCTTTTAATGAAAAAGAAAAAAGCTTTAATCTGATGATATTTATGCTATAATTTAAGTCATTATAAGTGTTATAACCTTCTTCAAATTCTCTTAAATACAAGTATGGATTTTCTAATTCTAAGCCATGAAAAATGAGTAAAAATTGAATAATATCTGGCTTAAAATTAAAATAAGATGCATTAGGAGGAACAACAATACATGATGGTGCACTTGTTCTTGTTGGATTTATAAGACCTTTAAGTGTTCTAACACAATTATTCTCATTATTGTCATTATGAATTGACTAATTATCTTCTTCGACCATATTTTCTAAAGAAAATGAGAATTTTCTAGAAAGTCTACCACTTAATGTATGTGTCCAAACTCTCATGCAAGTGCAAAAGAAAAGAAAACAAAACAAAAGGAGAAAAGAAAACAAAACAACAATTAGAAAAACAAATAAAGTGAAAATAAAATACAATAAAATATTTAATTTATATAATAACTTACCTCCCCAGTATCGGCGCTAAAAACTTGACACGATTAAAGAGTTGATGTCTTATCCCAAGTGTATAAGTGTTATAGTAAAATAACTCGGCACGACTGAGGTCGAACTACAGAGAGGTAAATTATATAAATTAAAAATATTAAAATGATTTTTGATGTTGAAAAGAACTTTGAGATGTAATATTTATGTAAGGATTAAAGAATGATAAAACAAATGTGAAGGTTACAAGATTTACTAATGATATTTCAAATAAATATAATATAAACTCTTTTTATTACTCAATTGGAAACCACACATAAAGGAGGTTCCAATCAGATGATTTATCGTTATTAACTCATTATAAATTATTAATATGATTATATTAATCATTTTATCCAAGTAACATTATACTTATAAATATCATCAGGCATTCATGTTACTAGCTTATGTTAACAACAAATCAAGTTCCTATCATAATAACGATGTCGGTTGAAGACTATGAAGGATCAGGCATTTAATGTACCAAGTGTTATATAACACAAATCTATATTAACCATTTAACAAGCAAGATATTAAGAATTAGTAAGATAAAAAGATAAAACATGTTAATAACAGTCCATGTTGAGTTTATATTATACCTATTATAACACCATTAGAGAAACCTTTTCACCTTGACATAATTAACTTAGCTAAACATAATGAAGAAGAAAAACATAAATGATTGATACTTAAAAGTGTATTTTTATCAAGGTTTTATATCATCATTTTGCACTTGAAGTATTAATAATTCATTAACTAAAGCATGTTTTATAATAATATATCTAATAATATAAGATACCTTTAATTTGTGGTAAATATTTATTTTAAATGCAGGTCTATCACATAAATGAAAGGATTGATTGATAAATTTAAGAACTGAAATTGAAAGGATAAAGAGATGGCCAAACTTAGAAAAGAGATGTCAGTGCAATCCAAACCGGAACACTATTCGGTAATTGGGTCATATCTAGAGCTATAGATCTTAGATTTAGGTCTACTTTATTGGATCAAAAAGTAAGACATAGGCCTACAACTTTCATATGGAGCCCAAGATCTAAAAAGGTCATTTTCAAGTTCAAATTGTTGCAACAACAAAGAAACTTGAATCTGTCCTCCAGCCCGAGCATTGTTCAGTATTTTGGTCATATCTAGAGTTCTAGAAGTTGAAATGAGCTGAATTTCTTAAATAAGAAAGCTGAGATAATTTCCTACAACTTTCATGTTTTCAAGTGGCTCCAATTTTGACGTTATCAATGATGTTTTGGGCAGACAAGAGAAGATAAAGATTGTCACCAAGTCAAGAGTTGGTCACCCACTCATCAATTAGTCATCAAATCAATAGTTCCTAATTTTGGCCTATAAAAGGAGGCATTTGCCTTGTATTTCGGCATCTTGGTGTCCAGATCAAGATCATGCTCTTGTTTTCTCTCTTTGTATTTTTTATAATGTTTCTGCATTGTTTTCATTAATATCAAGTTTATGCCTTTCATTTCCTTTTATTTACTTAGCTAACTTTTATCTTATTTATGTTCTTATTTAGTTTATTTATTTTTCTTTCTTTCATTATCTCTAGCTAAGTTAATTATGTCAAGGTGAAAAGGTTACACTAATGGTGTAAGAATAAGTATGGTATAAACTTAATATGGACTTTAATGTTTGATACTAACATGTTTTATATTTGTTATCTTGTTCACTCTTTAATACTTTGCTTGTTAAATGATTAATCTTGATTTATGTTGTATAACAATTGGTACAACAAATGCTTGGCACTTTCATAACCCATACTGTATGGTATAACCGACACCTGAGCTATAAAAGGAACTTGATTTATTGTTAACATAAGTTATAATCATGAATGCTTGACGAAATTTACAAGTATTAGCATTAATCGAATAAGATGACTAATGTAATCATGTTAACAATCTATAATCTGATTGGAACCTCCTTTGTGTGTGGTTTTCAATTGAATAAAAAGAGTTTATACTATATTTGTTTAACATACCATTAGTGGATCCTCTATCCTTGACATTATTTGTTATCCTTATTTTATCTTTACATTAATTTTCCATCTCAAAGTTCTCATCAATTTTTCTTCTTCTTCATTTTCTTTATTATTGTTATTATTATTATTATTACTATTATTATTATTATTACTATTACTAGTAGTAGTAGTAGTAGTAGTAGTAGTAGTAGTATTAGTGTTATTATTGCTACTATTATTATTGTTGTTGTTATTGTTACTATTGTTATTGTTTATAATTTGTACAATTAACCTCCCTGTGATTCAACCTCGGTCTTGCCGGGTTATTTATTACTTCGACATCAATCTTTTTAGATTGTGTCAATAAATAAACTAGATAAGAACATAAACATGATATAAGTTAACTAAGTATAGGAAAGGAAATGAAAAGGCATAAATAAAAAATTAATATAGCATAAAAGAAAATTTGAACATTACAAAGATATAAAAAGAGAAAGGAAGAAGATGATTTTGATCTCAAAATTAATATGACTAAATGTATGGCAAATGACTCCTTTTATAAGCTAAGATTCAGAACTATTGATTAGTTGAATAAGAAAATAGTTAGTGGCCAACCATTGATTTGGTGACTGGTTTTTGACATTGGTGGCTGCTGGTTATTGATTTTGTGGGCTAATTATTGATATTATTGGCTAGCCAAAATGTTATTGCTAATATCAGAACTAGAGCCCTCTAAATTATGGAAGTTATAGGCAATTATCTCAGCTTTCCAACAAAAAAAAAACAAAACCAAAGCTCATTTGAACTTCTAGAACTCAAGATATGAGCTAAAAATGGAATAGTATTTGAGCTGCAGGACAGATTCTAACTTCTTCATTGTTGCTAAGATTTAAACTTAAAAACAGTAGAATTGAGTCTTGGACTTCCATGAAAGTTGTAAGTCTATGTCTTATATTTTCATCCATATAAAGTAGATTTAAATCTGAGATCTATAGCTCCATATATGATCCAATTACTAAATGGTGTTCGAGTTTGGACTACACCAGCAACTCTTTTCTAAGTTTGGCACTCTCTTTGTCCTTTCAATTTCAATACTTAAACTCATCAATCAATCCTTTTATTTATGTAACAGACCTGAATTTAGGATGAACATTTACCATGAATTAAAGGTATATTATCTAATCAGACTTGTTAATATAAAACATGCTTTAGTTAGAGAATTTAATGATATTTTAGGTGCAATATGATGACATAAAACCTTTAAGAGAATGCACTTTTAAGTACTAATCAGCAACCTCCTTTGTGTGTGGTTTTCAATTAAATAATAAGAGTTTATACTATATTTGTTTGACATACCATTAGTGGATCCTCTGGCCTTGAAATTTGTTGTTATTATTGTGTAATTCTTACATTTATCTTCCATCTCAAAGTTCCCATCAACTTCTTCTTCTTCTTCAATTATTGTTAGTATTACTTTTATTATTGTTATTGTTGTTGTTGATGTTGCTGATTTTGTTGTATTATTATTATATATAATTTATACAATTAACCTCCCTATGATTCTACCATGTTCTTGCTGGGTTATTTATTACTTCGACACTCTTACACTTGAAAGAAGACATTAATCTTTTGGTCATGTCAATTAGCATTATTCAAATAAGATAACTAATGTAATCATGTTAACCATATATAATATGAGTGGAACCTCCTTTGTGTATGGTTTCTAGTTAAGTAATAAGAGTTTATATTATACTTGTTTAAAATACCATTAGTGGATCCTCTAAACTTGACATATATTTTTATCATTGTTTGATCTTTACATATATCTTCCATCTCAAAGTTCTCATCAATTTCTTTACTACTACTAGTAGTACTACTATTACTATTATTATTAATATTACTATTACTATTATTATTACTATCATTATTACAATTATTGTTGTTGTTGTATTATTATTGTTTATAATTTATACAATTAACCTCTTTGTGGTTTGACCTCGGTTTTTTTGGATTATTTATTACTTCGACACTCCTGCACTTAGAAGAAAATATAAATTTTTTGGTCATGTCACAATCATAATGTCCACACTAATAATTTAATTAAATGGCAGTCTTAAAAACTAGACAACATAATTGCCTATGTAGTTTATGTTTTTTCTAAAATTAATGATATAGATCCGCCACAATTATTAAACTCAGTTACTTCACAAGTTTATATATTACAACTCTAGTTTTGATAGCAAAATTAGCAATAGATTAATTAAAATAATAACTTAGAGTTTGCTCTAACAATCAAACTAAACAATTACAGGAAATAAGCATGTGAAAATAAACATGCTCATACGCATCATACAAATAGAAAAGAAAAGGTAGAATAGATCTCATAGTTCTTGGAATTTGAAGATTTTTGTATCCTTGCAACTAAGAAAAAAACATAGTTGTGCATGTATATTAAGAAACTAATCAAAAGAAAAGATCAATACATGATTTCGGGTATAGGATGAAAGAGTGGAGTTTTTTTCTTCTCTTTTGGTCACCTTTTTTTTCCTTTCTCTCTTTCTTTTTATTTGATAACAAACCCTAATCCCTATTTCTCGAATAATGTAGTCATTTTCAAAGTAGATAAATTACATTTAAGTAATGCAATAATTATTTTTCTAAAAAACAAAGAAATATTCTTGCATAAAATCTTCAAGCCTTGACTTTAGACATAGAGGAATTAAATTGTCCAAATAGAGACTTGGATGTCGGTTTGGATGCTTTGAAAGTAAATTAGACTTATTTCTTCACAAAACATATTTGCTAGCAAAATATATAAGTTGTCTTAGAAAATCATATCTCTTTCATGTGAGCTCTTTGTTTGCTAAAATTTGATAGGCTGATAGCTCTCTAACTTAAGTTATTCAAGTTAAAATGACTGAAAGTCAACACTGGTAGAATATGAGATCTATTTTTGAAGACTACAATTTCCATGCTCTTTCTCCTCTCTTTTTTCTCTTGCCATATATGTATAGAAAGACATGAATATTAACTTTTTAATACCACTAGAATCACTTTATTTCGATCTCTAGAGTTCAAGCTCCACATAAAATATCAGTAAGAAGTCAAATTTGTCTTCAAAACATAAAACAAATCATACAAGATATTTTATATATAAAATATATGCAAAATTCTAAACAAATATAAATAAAACTATCAAAAAATATAAGTGCATCACAATAATCTCAAAAAAACTTTTTCAAAGATTGGTTTTGTGACCAATCTCTTTGTTTTAAAAAAAAATATCATAAAAAAGATAATTTGGTTTTGTTTCTTTCCTCTCCCCTTTAAAAGAAATAAACATTCGCAATAGCATTAACCTTATATGGTTTGATTTGTTGAAACTTCCGTGCAAATCCAATTAGATTTCAACCTCTTCAAGGTCAAAAAAAAAAAGCAAAAAAATGTCAAACCACACAACCAAACCTGTCCCTGTAGATTTGCTTGGGTGTCCATTCTGGGACTACCGTTGGTAGGTTGAAATCGCAAATGTATTGAGAATAATGTTGAGGGCGATGGTAGGATACGACATTACCAGTGTTAGTCAAGGTTTGCTCATGGGAGTAAAGGTGTTACGAAACACTACTTCTCCTATGACCTTATGCGAACAGATATCAATGATAAATTTATGGCAAACACGCAGGAGGCAAGGGATGGAGACAACAGCTAAGATGATTCAGTTTTTGAAGTGGGCCTAACGAAAAAACGGGTTACAAGTCATAACACCTCTTCAGCCCAAGAAACAAGTATTGTTAATAAGCCCGTAAGGTTATGTGCTACAGGTCTTAACATCTCTTCAGCCCAAGAAACAAGCCCTTTTTCTAAGCCAGTGAGACCCAAGAAATCAGACCAACTTTACAACAAGCGACAACCATCTTCTCTAGTTTCATATGTGACCTTCAGACCCACAAGAAGTAGAGGCGATGGAATTGGGGAAACAAAAAAAAGAAAAACAAAAGAACTAAGAGACTTGTGCCCAAATATTCCTATAGAAAAAGGAAGAAAGTGAAGAAAGATAGATGTGTTTTGGCTTACGATGGCATATCATCTGAAGATCTTGAGTTATATCTGATCTTCAAAAGGATACATCTCTGATGGACACCAGCTTATCCCCTGTTACTAGGTCAGCCGCAGATGAAAGAGAAGATAGGAATCCTAATCGTGCCTTTATAGAAGAAGTGGTAGGGTATAGAGGTTTGTTTACCCGCCTCGTTGAATACTCAGTGCAGTCAGCAGGGCTCTTTAGATATGAAAAGGAAAAACAAGGCTGTTAAAAGCAAAACAAGGAAACTGAAAATGTTTGTTGCAAGTGGCACGGTAGCTGATACAACTGAAAAAAGTGTTTCCTAGACTCCCTCAATCTGGGAATCTAGCAAGGGAGTGTTCGGTATCAGATAACTTGCAATAATATTCAAGCTGACGGTTTTGACAAAGAAAAGGAGTTTCAGGAAATGATACAAGATACAGTTGCTCTGGGTCCGGGAAATCCTCGGGATCTCACAGCTCATATGAAGATGGAATCTGGGGCAATATCTTATGTGCAAGAATGTGCTAAATTATGAGAAGACATTACCATTCTTTAGTTTGCCTTTGAATTGCCGATGGTGGAGCTAGGCGAATTCAACAAAATCCTTTACTCTTATGAGAGAAGCAGTGGTTACCTCAATCATTCAGGCTCAACATCTTTTCACAACTTATTATCTGACTATGAATTGATAGAATTCAGTCTACTGAGCCATTGTTTCACTTGGTGTAGGGGCGGGTCCATGAGCCGCATTGATAGGGCTTTTGCCATTTTAATTTTCATTTGTAGTTCCCGACTTTTACTCTCTGCCATTATCCAAGGGTACAGTCGGATCATTATCAATTGCTCCTTAAAAACTCAAAGGTAGATTGGGTTGCATCTTGATGGGCAATCGGAGTATGCTTTTTATTTGGAAACTAGTATTGTCTTTTATCAGAGTTAAGTGATATAATTAAAAAATTAATATTTTTTTAAATATAAAAATATTGAAATAATAAATAAACCGATAAAATCAAGATTGAACCACGTGAAGGTTAACTATATAATAATAAGAAAAAGAAAAAAAAAGAAATTAAATAGAACTTTGAGATGTAAGATTAATATAAGGATTAAATAATGATAAAATAAATGTTAAAGTTAAAGGATACATTAATGGTATTTCAAATAACTATAGTATAAACTTTTTTTATTAATCAACATAAAACCACACACAAAGAAAATTTCAATCAGATTATAAATTGTTAACATGAATGTATTAGTTATCTTATTCAAATAATGATAATACTTGTAAATATTGTCAGGTATTCATGATTATAACTTATATTAATCAAGTTCTTTTTATAACATACGTGTCGATTATATCATACGATTGAGCTATGAAAATGTCAAGTATTTGTTGTACCAAAGGCTATACAAAATAAATCTAGATTAATCATTTCACAATCAAAGTATTAAAAATAAATAAAATAACAAATACAAAACATGTTAGTATAAAAAATTAAAGTCCAATTCGAGTTTACATTATACTTATTCTTATACCATTAGTGTAACTTTTTCACTTTAACATGATAAACTTAGTTAAACATTTAAAATAAATAAATAAATAAGATAAGAACATAAATAAGATATAAATCAACTAAATAAAAGAAAGGAAATGGAAAGCATAAACAAGAGATTAATGAAAACAAAACTCAAGCATTACAAAATATAAAGAAAAAGAGTAAGAACATGATCTTAATATGAAAATTAAGATGCCTAAATGCATGGCAAATGCCTCCTTTTATAGGTCAAAATTTAAAACTAATGATTTAATAACTTATTATTAAGTTAGGTGGCTACCACTTAACTTTATGACAATCCTTATTCTTTTATTTATCAAAAACATCATTGCTAATATCAAAATTTAAACAGATTGTTGTTATAAAAGTTTTAGAAAATTATTTCAACTTTCCAACAAAAACATACCGGTACATTTGGACTTCTAGAACTCAAGATATAGGCTGAATATTAAACAATATATGGGTTGCAGGACAGATTTGAACTTTTCTGTTATTACTATAATTTAAACTTAAAAACGATGTTTTTGAATCATGAACTCTTCATAAAAAGTTTAGGCTAATGTATTAGTTGTCCATCCCTATAGAACATATCTAAATTCAAGTTCTACAACTCTAATTATGATACAATAACTGAATGATGTTTCAATTTGGACTGAACCAACATCTCTTTTTTAATCTTAACCCTTTCTTTGTTTTCTTAATTTTAGTAGTTAAACTCATCAATCAATCTTTTTATTTATGTGATAGGCCTAATGACACGACTAAAAAATTGATATCTTCTTCCAAGTGCAAGAGTGTTAAAGTAATAATAACCCGGTAAGACTGGGGTCAAATCATAAAAAAGTTAATTATATAAATTATAAATAATAAAAATAACAACAACAACAACAATAGTAGTAGTAGTAGTAGTAGTAGTAGTAATAATAATAATAATAAAAAAAAAGAAGAAAAGGTTAATGAGAACTTTAAGATGGAAGATCAATGTAAGGGTTAAACAATGATAACAACAAATGTAAATGTTAGAAGATCTACTAATGATATGTCAAATAAGTATATTATAAACTCTTATTATTCAATTGAAAACAACATATAAAGGAGGTTCCAATCAGATTATAAATTGTTAACATGATTATATTCATTATTGTATTCAAATAATGTTAATATTTGTAAATATTGTTAGACATTCATAATTATAACTTATGTTAACAACAAATTAAGTTTCTTTTATAACACAGGTATAGGTTATACCATACGATTGGACTATGAAAGTGCCAAGCATTTGTTGTACCAAGTATTATACAACATAAATCAAGATTAGTCATTTAACAAGCAAAGTATTAAAGAGTAAACAAGACAACAAATATAAAATATATTAGTATCAAATATTAAAGTTCATTTTAAGTTTATACTATACTTATTCTTACACCATTAGTGTAACATTTTCAACTTGACATAATAAACTTATTTAAACATAATGAAAGAGAGAAATATAAATAAACAAGATAAAAACATAAATAAGACAAAAGTTAACTAAGTAAAAGAAAAGAAATGAAAGACATAAATAAGATATTAATAAAAATAAAACTTAAGCATTACAAACATACAAAGAGAGGATGCAAAAGTATGATCTTGATCTAGAGATTAAGATGTCTAAATACATGGCAAATATCTCCTTTTATAGGCTCAAATTAAAAACTATTGATTTGATGACTAATTGATGAGTGAGTGACCAATTTTTGACTTGGTGACATTCCTTATCTTTTCTTTTCTACCCAAAATATCATTGATGACATCAGAATTAAAATCACTTGAAAACATGAACGTTATAGGAAATTGTCTTAACTTTCCAGCAAAAAAAATAAATGTCATTTGGACTTTTGAAACTCTAGATATGGGCAAAAAACTAAACAATGAGCGGGCTATAAGACAGATTCGGACTTCTTTTTTGTTGCTACAATTTGGACTTGAAAATGATGTTTTTAAATCTTGGGCTTCATATGAAAGTTGTAGGCCTATGTTTTACCTTTCCATCTATATAAAGTATACATAAATCCAAGATCTACAGCTCTAAATATGATCCAATTACCAAACAATGTTCTAATTTAAACTATACCAGTATCTCTTTTCTAAATGTGGTCATTTCTTTGTCATTTTAATTTTAGTTCTTAAATTCATCAATCAATCCTTTTATTTATGTGATGGGCTTGTATTTAAAATGAACATTTACTACAAATTAAAGGTATCTTATATTATTAGATATGTTATTATAAAACATGTTTTAGTTAAGAAGTTATTGGTACTTCAAGTGTAAAATGATTATATAAAACCTTGATAAAAATATACTTTTAAGTACTAATCAGTGACAATCATTATCTTTTTGTCTGTAAAAAAAATTATTGATAATATCAGAATTTGAACCAACTTTAATCATTAAAATTCTAGGAAATTGTCTCAACTTTCTAGAAAAAAAAATTTAAGGTCATTTAGACTTCTTGAACTCGAAATATGGATTAAACACTAAACAGTGTCTAGGTTGTAGGACAAATTCAAACTTCTACATTGTTGTTAAAATTTGAACTTGCAAACAGTAGAATTGAGTCTTGCCTTCTCATGAAAGTTTAGTTTTTCATTCATATAAAGCAAACATAAATCCAAGTTCAACAACTCCAATTATAATCTAATTATCGAACAATGTTTCAGCATGTACTAGACCAACATATCTTTTCTAAGCTTCACTTTCTCTTTGTTCTTTCAATTTCAGTATTTTAACTCATCGATCAATCCTTTCATTTATATAATAGACCTATATTTAAGATGAATATTTAATCATAAATTAAAAGTATCTAATAGTATCAAACTTGATATTATAGAACATATCTTAATTATAGAATTATTAATACTTCAAGTGCAAAATAATAATATAAAATTTTAATAAAAATATATTTTAAAATACTAATAACTAATCAAATACCACATCAATTTGGAAATAACCATATTTATTTGTTTTAATTTAATTTCTAGAAAAAATAAACTTATTTTGATTTACATGATCTCAATCACTTGCTTGCCCATGTTGGCACAGCATCGAAGGCCACCTACCCAGGTGACCATCCTCATTTAGCGAGTAAAGATTTATCATGATTTAAATAAAGCTGCCGTTGTCTAGACACCATGTGTCCATCTCCAAGCATTGTTTTGGTCCAATCTCTAAACTAATGCAAAACCAAATACGTAGCTACCATAGGTGTAAGCTTAAAATACAGTCTGTTGGACTCCCACAATTGAGCAGGAATACCCAAGTAGCCGAGTCAACTTTATGAGACATCAGAATGAAATAAATTTCTTAAAAACAAAATCACAAAAGGTCTCAGAAAATAAACCATTGGCTCTCAGTCTGTGAATGACAGCAGCATAAGAAATACAAACAAATCCCAAACTCAGAGAGCGCCGTATGAAGAGCTCACGATGACACGGTGAGATCAAATCAATATAGCCACAATCATCATGATATCCCTAAATCCTCCTTTTGGGGTCCGAGTTTATTAATTTTGACAGAAATGCAGAGTACAGGTTCCAAACACTAATCTGAGTTAATCTTAAGCTGACAAAACTATTTATATAACATATCGGTAGGTAACATATCGTCCTGCTGTTTCACTTGACCTGATAATCTTAACAACTTGTCCACGCTTCAGCCCGTAGTATCTTGCGATTGGATCAGTTATCTGAATGCGAGGCAGCTGAAAATAGCAAACAAATGCATTATAAGGCCTCAAGAAAGTACCAAGTACCAAAGGGAAAACACAAACTGAAGAAGATCAACACCTGTCCAACTAGATAATTCTGTATAATCATTCTAAAATAAGAAACTACATTGATTTATTTCATAAGAAATAATTGCTGTCGCCATTGAGGCAATCACTTATGATTGACAAGCATTTGAGCATCTTTTATAAGAGTAAGAGTAAATGAGGTCAAGGCAGAGGCAGCATGCGTAATTTTCTCAAAATAACTTAATATAACAAGTCCAAGAGCTAGTTTACTAGAAAATGAACTGCATTACATAGAAGGTCCAAGAATCTTAGCAGTAAGTTTTAAAATTAATTCTCAAAAATAAATTGTTAAGGTTATCCTGACCTGTGTTTCTTTCACCGTGTATCTCTCCAACAATGTTTTCTTCTCTTCATTTGAAAGAACTTGATGTTCAGGTACAAGAACATGCTCTTTGATGTTAACCAACAGCTCAGCCTCCTGTTAAAGGAATTAAAAGACGTTAACATTGTATCTTACATTCAGATTTCAATAAAATGGGATCTAATTTGTTTACTGCATTCATCTATATAGCATTATTAAGGCCAACAATCTCACTGTAGGCTACTGCCTGGCTCTCACTAATTTGACTAAACTAACAGAACTAAAGATGTTTTACAACAACAAAAAACTCAGCAACCTTTTATTTTCTCAACCAAAATTCTCTCCAGGCTCATTAATGTTGTTCTGTATTGGGTGTATGCAGTAGGATTAGCACTGACAGCTTCAATGGAAGAATCCGGATTTATTGAAAGCTATACCTTCAGATTTTCTTTGCACTCCTCTATCACAAAGTCTTAAATCCTGTTCATGTAAGTTTTCCTAATCTAAATCCATATTGAATTTTGTTGTTAACAGGGAGATCCATATACTAGTAGTCTCAGATGATCTGTTCCTTCTCGTATTCCTAGCTTGGATTAACCAAATGAAAAGTGAATTTTGACTCTTAAGATAATAGTTCTTGCTTACTGTGAGATGCCAATTTGCTTTTAAAAATAAGATATCTTCAGCTGAATAGACTTGCATATCTATTAATTACATGTCGTTCAATATTGCATAGAAGGAAAAGTAACTTGGATGAATGTTCAAGTTCGACACCCTTAATATCCATGAAAGACATCAAGTGTTTGTGCGTCATTCTTGCCATTGATGAATTAAAATCAAGATATTAATTTGAGTTTATTGGGCAAAATCAAGGACAGTTTATATTGCAAGATGATGTGGGACTGTAATTTATCCAGATCTATCTGGAACCATGCAACAGAAATGGCCAAGCTAAAAATCCTGTAATCTTCTTTTCTTGTACTCTCAACTCTTAAAAATCTCTAATTTTTCATGATTATTAAATTGTGTTCCTGAGACAAATGGAATTATTCTATACAAAAAGAATTATGCTACGCTGAGAACTTAGATAATTGATTTTGATTTAATTATTCCCCCCCCGGAGATCACAGAGGAAATCTTCCACCAAAATTTGATGACACAACTAGCTTGGAGAAATTTAAGCATTTTAAATTCTAGAGGTTGACCAGGGAGACCATCTTAAATTGACTCTCAATGTTTGGTGATGTCTCTAAATACTATTAAATAGTCACCTGACTCCAGCAATCGGAATTTATTTTTACCACAGCATGAATCTACACCTCCCATGTCCATCAACATAATCAACCATTACAAATGTATTTGGATAGCAATTCACCCAATTCCAAAATAGTTATAGAATATATTCAGATACGAAAAAGGATAACAGCTAAGCATATATAACAAAAGAACACCGTAAAAGAAACCACTTCTGTTTTTTTTCTTTACCTGAAAGACCTCCAAGTGGAACTTTGTAGAGATCTCATTGATACAAGTTCGAGCAAATGGGGTCAAGTTCTGTTGAACAACCAAGATTGCTCTAAAAACATTCTCGGATTTCATGCGATTAGTGTATGTCTTCATTGTTTTAACACCAACTTTAGCTTCCTCTGGAAAGAAAACATAAATCTGCTTTGTACAAAACCCAAAACCACCAATTCGTAAAAGAAAAATTAATGAATAAATAAAACAATAAAATGAATAAAATTACCTGATCAGAACTATCGTTTCGCTTGGTCTTGTTAATAACAAGATCTTCCCTTTTCATGTTATTACCATATTTGGATTCAAATTGCTCTCTTGTCATTTTAATTTCAAAGTCTCCAACAAAATAACCTCTATCCTTGAGCATTTGCATCACTGTCTTTCTAATTCTAAACAGCCTCTTGATTTCTTCTTCTGTTAAAGTCATTTTTCCTTTTGTTCCTCTTTCACCTGATATAATATGTATTCACAACCACATAAAAATCATTCCGAATTTTAAAACTCGATCAATCAAAACCCTAATGCAAACTATTAGGTTTCAAAAATCCCTAAAAATTCGAGAATACATATATATATATATTAGAGAGAAAGAGACAGAGTGACCTGGAGATCGATAAGGGAGAGTGTAAGGTGATCAAAACCCTAGGAAGGTTTATGGAGGAACGGTCTCGCACTTTCTCTGTTTCTTTTGGGGTTCGGAGAAAAGGGGCTAATGCAGGAACAGCCGTGATCATTATTTTGCGGGGTGTCTTGAGTTTGGGTTTTGGAGGGGCCCTTTTGGTATTTCGGTGCTTTTCACTTCTTTCCTCGCTTTTTCTGACCTAGTGCAGCCCTGTTTTTCTCAGTGTACACTTGCATCCGACCCCATACATGTACATCTCGATTCACAATTGACCAGGATTTTTCAGTATTTAAGAAAACAATTTTTTTTTTTATAATATCTCACGAAACGCGTGCTAATAAACCTTACATACCCGACAATTTTTTTAAGTCCCATCTAATATTAGCAACAAACGTCATTTAAAAATACAGAATTACTTGTCATTCTACGTCACAATGATAAGTATTAAGGGTGCAGTTTATTCTATTTTTTATACTTTTTTTATTATAAAGAAGTATTAAATTAATTTTTTTATTATTTTAATATATTAATATAAAAAATAAATAAATAAACTAACAAAATTTATGTTAATATATTTTAAAATAAAAAACTACTTGCAAAAAATAATTGCATTGTATTATCAAACACAAAATATATAATAAATCATTAATTATTTAAATATTCATGTACGTATATAATTGTCACAAGTGGGTGTGGATGTGATGAGATGTCTTGATCAAGGAATCCTAATTTTTTGATTCAAAGTTAATAAGAGACCGGGGTATACTAATTTTATAAACAAATCTAAGAATAAGATATTAATTATAGCTAGGAAAAATATTAGTATCTCTATATCTCTATCTCTAGTATATATTATTCAAAATAAATTATATTATATAGTTTACATATGCTTTAAAGGTTTTATAGGTTCTTAACCAATTATATGTCTATCGCTCTACATAAAAATTTATTTTCTTGAATAACTATAGTATTTTAAATTTATTATAAATTCGTATACCTAGATAAATTCTTATAGAAAGATTTCATGTAAGTGTCTTGGTAGGGTTCACCTATTTTAGAAAATAAAAATGTTTTTCACAACTCTTATACTGTGATAAAAAAATACTCACAATTAAAATTGATAAATATAAAAAAATTTAAGAATTTTTTAGTCAACTCCTGATATTTAAATAATAAGCTACTTATAGATCCACCATTTTATACTAGAATGTTGACTATTAATTTTCAAAGAAAGAAAAAAAAACTTAAGATTATTGAAATATTGTAAAAATTGTACAAACTTGTTATAAATTCCAAAAAAAAGAAAAAAAATATTTGTAAAACAATGCTAAAACGTTTTTATATATATAAATAAAAATACAATTTTTGTAAGGAGTGGGCTATATGGAATGAGAAAAAAAAATTATATGCAATTAAAACATTTGGTTAAAAAAACTTTTATCTTTTTATCTTTTTTTTATCATTTATTCAACAAAAAATAAAATATAATATAAACAAGCACATATATTCTTTTACTTAGACACCCCACAAGTACATGTTTATAAGCTATAAAAATTCAAAATTTAACAATAATTTAAATCACACTAAAAATTTTAAAATTTATAAAATGATCCTTTAAAAGGTTAGAATTAGATTAGAAAGATTATTGAGAACTTAGAAAGCACATTAAAATATTTTGGGACCATTGGAGTAGTGGTGATACTCCAACGTCTTGAGAGGCATATGATGGCATAGATCTGACAGCTCTCCCTCTCATCTTCACTCGTATGTCAACGATGTCACAATAGAAAACCTGTAAAAGTAAGAAACAATCACAACAAACTTCAATTATTTTTCTTTTTTTTTCTTTTTAGATATGTTTATCTCCTACTTTTTTTTCTTCAAATGGTCATAAACGCAGCTATCATAGGTAGAGCATTGTGTGTGGAGATGACTAATTTGGTGGTTATTGATCGGTCATTAGTTCACAACTAGAAAAAGAGAAGAAGCTGTTGGTGGTTGTATTTACACTGATGATAGAATAGTACAAGGCTATATTCATAATGGTTGTGAGTTGTGGTGAAGAGTTAAAGGGTTGTGAGTAATTAACATGG
Source organism: Populus ilicifolia (assembly GCA_015708895.1). Taxonomy (NCBI): domain Eukaryota; kingdom Viridiplantae; phylum Streptophyta; class Magnoliopsida; order Malpighiales; family Salicaceae; genus Populus; species Populus ilicifolia. The sequence goes on along the minus strand of SRLM01000619.1, from coordinate 113,679 downwards.
AGGTTAGCAACCATAGGTCGTTGCAAAAGATGGTTGAGGAGACACCGGTTTTATGTGGCTAGTGATGTTGAGCTTTTTATTATTAGCAACCATCAATGTCATGTTTTCAAATGATAGCTTCATTAGCCCATTCGTACAATTAACCAATGCGTTAGAAGTTGCAAGAAATGAACATCCTAAAATAACAAGAAATGAATTGCATGGTTCAACAGGTTGTGTGTCCAAGACAACAAAATCCACAGGATAAATGAATTTATCGACTTGTACTAACACATCTTCAATTATTCCTCTAGGCATTTTTACAAATCTATCGGCAAGTAAAAGAGTTATAAAAGTTGGTTTTAACTCACCTAGATTGAGACTTTGAAAAATTGAATATGAAAGTAAATTCACACTAGTACCGAGATCAAGTAAGACTCTTTTAATTTTATGCTCTCCAATAAAGCAAGAAATTATAGGACAACCAGGGTCTTTATATTTCAAAGTATTATTGTTTTGAAGAATGACACTTACTTGTTCGGCTAAAAAGGCTTTCTTTTTCACATTTAGTTTCCTCTTTATAGTGCATAGATCTTTCAAAAATTTAGAATAGTAAGGAACCTATTTAATAACATCTAGCAAAGGTATATTGATTCTTACTTGTTTGAAAGTTTTAAAAATTTAAGAGTTGTGATTGACTTTTCTTTGTTTAGTCATGGTTTGAGAAAATTGAAGTGTTGGCGGAGAATCAGTCTTTTCTTTCAGGGTAAGGAAGGGGTTGAATCTAAAAATTACAAAGAAAAGACTGATTCTCCGCCAACACTTCAATTTTCTCAAACCATGACTAAACAAAGAAAAGTCAATCACAACTCTTAAAATTTTAAAACTTTCAAACAAGTAAGAATCAATATACCTTTGCTAGATGTTATTAAATAGGTTCCTTACTATTCTAAATTTTTGAAAGATTTATGCACTATGAAGAGGAAACTAAATGTGAAAAAGAAAGCCTTTTTAGCCGAACAAGTAAGTGTCATTCTTCAGAACAATAATGCTTTGAAATATAAAGACCTTGGTTGTCCTACAATTTCCTGCTTTATTGGAGAGCATAAAATTGAAAGATCTTTACTTGATCTTAGTGTTAGTGTGAATTTACTTCCATATTCAGTTTTTCAGAGTCTCAATCTAGGTGAGTTAAAACCAACTTCTATAACTTTTTTACTTGCTGATAGATCTATAAAAGTGCCTAGAGGAATAATTGAAGATGTGTTATTACAAGTCGATAAATTCATTTATCCTGTGGATTTTATTATTTTGGACACACAATCTGTTGAAGTATGTAATTCATTTCCTGTTATTTTAGGATGTCCATTTCTTTCAACTTCTAATGCATTGATTAATTGTAGGAATAGATTGATGAAGCTATCATTTGGAAACATGACATTGGAAATGAATATTTTGAACATTTGCAAGCAACCTAGAGATGATAATAATTTACAGGAAGTGGACTTTACTGAAAAATTAATTCATAATCAATTTCCAACCAGTTCCAGTGAAATTGAGATTAATGAATCTGATGATTTGCAAATGATTTATTTTTAGGAAGAATCAAATACAAGTAATTGGAGGCTATAAATTAAGGAATTGCCACCACAATCAATTAAATCCATACCTTCAAGTGTTCAACCACCCAAACCTGATTTGAAGTCGTTGCCATCCAATCTCAAATACTCATTTTTGGGAGAAAATGAAACTTTTCCAGTAATAATCTCTTCCAAACTTAATGGACATCAAGAAGGTAAGTTATTACAAACTCTAAAAATGCACAAAAATATATTAGGATGGACCATAGCTGATATAAAAGGAATTAGTCCTTTAATTTGTACACACATAATTTATTTGGAGGAAAATGCTAGACCCTTTAGAGAAATGCAACAAAGGCTAAATCCTAATATGAAAGAAGTAGTGAAAAATGAAGTCATTAAGCTTCTAGATAATGAAATCATTTATCCTATTTCTAACAGCAAATGGGTAAGTCCTACCCAAGTTGTACCCAAAAAGTCTGGAGTCACTGTGATAACAAATGAGAACAATGAGTTAATTCCTACTAGAACTGTTACCGGTTGGTGCATGTGTATTGACTATAGGAAACTTAATTCAATGACTAGAAAAGATCATTTTCCATTACCTTTCATGGATCAAATCCTAGAAATAGTTGTAAGTCATGAATTTTATTGTTTCCTAGATGGCTATTCGGGTTACGATCAAATTGAAATTGCATTGGAAGATCAAGAGAAGACTACTTTCATATGTCCATTTGGTACTTTTGCATATCGAAGGATGCCTTTTAGATTATGTAATGCACCAGCCACATTTCAAAGATGTATGCTTAGTATATTTAGTGATATGGTTGAACATTTTCTTGAAATTTTCATGGATGACTTTTTTGTTTTTGGCGATTCATTTGATGATTGTTTGACTAACTTAGAAAAGGTTTTGACAGGTGTGAAGAGAAGAATCTTGTGCTGAATTGGGAAAAATGTCACTTTATGGTAACAAACGGCATTGTACTTGGTCACATTGTTTCATCAAAAGAAATTAAGGTTGACAAATCTAAAATCGAGTTAATTGCAAACTTGCCAACACCAAAATCTATTAAAGATGTTAAATCATTCTTAGGACATGCTGGTTTTTATAGAAGGTTCATCAAAGATTTTAGCATAATATCTAAGCCCTTAAGTAACCTTCTAACAAAGGATAATATTTTTGAATGGACTGAACATTGTGAAAAAGCCATTGTTAAACTTAAAAACTTGCTTACTTGTGCTCCTGTCATTCAACCTGCTGATTGGTCATTACCTTTTGAAATAATGTGTGATGCTAGTGATTATGTCGTAGGTGCTGTTTTGGGACAAAGAAAAAATAAGAAACCTTATGTAATTTTCTATGCAAGTAAAACTTTAAATAGTGCTCAAATGAATTATACCACCACAGAAAAAGAATTACTTACAGTAGTACTTGTATGTGAAAAATTAAGGTCTTATCTTATTGGCTCACTTGGTGTTGTTTTTAGTGATCACGCAGCATTGAAATATCTTCTTTCTAAGAAAGATTCTAAGGCTAGATTGGTGCGGTGGATTTTGTTACTTCAAGAATTTGATATCACAATCAAAGATGAGAAAGGTAGCGAAAATGTTGTCGCAAATCACTTGTCAAGATTGACAACAGATTCAAAAATTGACATCCAACCAATCGATGACTACTTTCCCGATGAATCTTTACTTTCTGTCTCTAGAATGCCTTAGTTTGCTAATATTGTCAATTTTCTTATTTCAGGACAATTGTCAGCTCATTGGAGTACCCAAGATAAAAGAAAGTTCTTGAACGAAGTGAAGAACTTTTATTGGGATGACCCTTATTTTTTCAAATATTGTCTTGATCAAATATTTCAAAGATGTATTCCTGACAATAAGGTAAGTAGTGTCATTAAATTTTATCATTTTAAGGCATGTGGGGGCCATTTCTCATCAAGAAAGACAACTGCAAAAATCTTACAAAGTGGATTTTATTGGCCCACCATGTTCAAAGACTCACATGCATTCTACAAGTCTTGTGAAAATTGTCAAAAGTTAGGATCAATTTCAAAACGTCACATGATGCCTTTAAATCCTATTCTTGTCATTAAGATCTTTGACTGTTAGGGTATAGATTTCATGGGTCCATTTCCTCCATCAATTGGTTTCTTATATATATTAGTTGTAGTAGAATATCTTTCAAAATGGATAGAGGCAATTCTAAGTTGAAACAATAATCACAAAATAATGATAAAGTTTTTGAAAGAAAATATTTTGAGTCGATTTGGAGTCCCTCGAGCCATCATAAGTGATGGTGGAACACATTTCTGCAACAAGCCATTTGAGTCTTTAATGAAGAAATATGGAATCACATATAAAGTTCCCACCCCTTATCACCCTTAAACAAGTAGACAAGTAGAGCTTGCTAATAGGGAGATCAAACACATTTTGGAGAAAACAGTGAACCCTAATAGGAAAGATTGGTCTTTAAGACTTAATGATGCATTTTGGGCTTATCGAACTGCTTATAAAACATCATTAGATATGTCACCTTATAGACTAGTCTATGGAAAACCTTGTCACTTGCTTGTGGAACTTGAACATAAAGCTTTTTGGGCTATTAAAGCTTTCAATTCAAATCTGGATGATGCTAGTCAACTG
>SRLM01000619.1:78386-109236 GCA_015708895.1 Populus ilicifolia | reverse complement strand
GACAAGTAGAGCTTGCTAATAGGGAGATCAAACACATTTTGGAGAAAACAGTGAACCCTAATAGGAAAGATTGGTCTTTAAGACTTAATGATGCATTTTGGGCTTATCGAACTGCTTATAAAACATCATTAGATATGTCACCTTATAGACTAGTCTATGGAAAACCTTGTCACTTGCTTGTGGAACTTGAACATAAAGCTTTTTGGGCTATTAAAGCTTTCAATTCAAATCTGGATGATGCTAGTCAACTGTAAAAGTTACAAATAAATGAGCTTGATGACACGATGAAAAGATTGATGTCTTCTCCCAAGTGCAGGAGTGTCGAAGTAATAAATAACCCGGCAAGACCGGGGTCGAACCACAAGGAGGATATTCTACAAATTATAAATAACAACAATACAACAACAACAACAACAACAACAACAACAACAACAACAACAATAATAATGATAATAATGGTAGTAGTAGTAGTGGTAGTAGTAAAGAAAAAGAAGAAGAAGAAGATGATGATGATGATGAGATATTAAAGTAAGGATTAACAATGATAATAACAAATGTCAAGGTTAGAGGTTTCACTAATGGTATGTCAACCAAGTATAGTATAAACTTTTATTATTCAATTGGAAACCACACATAAAGGAGGTTCCAATCAGATTATAAATTGTTAATATGATTACATTAGTCATCTTATTCAATTAATGCTAATACTTGTAAATTTCGTCAAGCATTCATGATTATAACTTATGTTAACAACAAATCAAGTTCCTTTCATAGCTCAGGTGTCGGTTATACCATACAGTATGGGCTATGAAAGTGCCAAGCATTTGTTGTACCAATTGTTATACAACATAAATCAAGATTAATCATTTAACAAGCAAAGTATTAAAGAGTGAACAAGATAACAAATATAAAACATGTTAGTATTAAACATTAAAGTCCATATTAAGTTTATACCATACTTATTCTTACACCATTAGTGTAACCTTTTCACCTTGACATAATTAACTTAGCTAGACATAATGAAAGAAAGAAAAATAGATAAACAAAATAAGAACATAAAAGTTAACTAAAGAAAGGAAAGGAAATGAAAGGCATAAACTTGATATTAATGAAAACAAAGCATAAAGAATACAAAGAGAGAAAACAAGAGCATGATCTTGATCTAAACACCAAGATGCCTAAATGCATGGCAAATGCCTCCTTTTATTGGCCAAAATTGAAAACTATTGATTTAATGACTAATTGATGAGTAGATGGCCTACCCTTGACTTGGTGACAATCCTTATCTTTTCTTGTTTGCCCAAAACATCATTGATGATATCAAAATTAGAGCCACTTGAAAACATGAAAGTTCTAGGCAATTGTCTCAACTTTCTTGTGTAAAACATTCAGCTCATTTTGACTTCTAGAACTCCAAATATGGCCAAAATACTGAACAATGCTTGGGCTTCTTTGTTGTTGCAATAATTTGGACTTGAAAATGGCCTTTTTAGATCTTGGGCTCCATATGAAAGTTGTAGGCCTATGTCTTACCTTTCCATCCATATAAAGTAGACCTAAATCTAAGATCTATAGCTCCAGATATGACCCAATTACCGAACAGTGTTCCGATTTAGATTGCACCGACATCTCTTTTTTAAGTTTGATCAGCTTTTTGCCTTTGCAATTGAAGTTCTTAAAGTCATCAATCAATCCTTTCATTTATGTGATAGGCCTGCATTTAAAATAGACATTTACCATAAATTAAAGGTATCTTATATTATTAGATAGATTATTATAAAACGTACTTTAGTTAAGGAGTTATTGATACTTCTAGTGCAAAATGATGATATAAAACCATGATAAAAATGCACTTTTAAGTACTAATCACTTGAGAAAATAAGAAATGATGCATATGAAAATTCAAGAAGCCATAAAGCAAGAATCAAAGAGTTTCATGACAAGAATATACTGAGAAAAACATTCAATATTGGTCAAAAAGTCTTGCTTTATAATTCTCGACTACATTTATTTCCTAGAAAATTAAGATCAAGATATAACGGTCCTTTTATTGTGAAACATGTGTATCCATATGAGGCTTACCACATCGAGAATCCAAAGAATGACAATGTTTTCAAGGTAAATGGATAACGTCTGAAAGTTTACTGTAACAATTTTTTAGTTAAACATGACTCTATTGAATTGGGTGATCCTGTATATAAAGATTGATTATTTTTATTTTTATTTTTATTTTTATTGTTTCTTTTTGAGTGATTTTTGCTAGTTTTTCTTACACCGGTCAAATGACAGATAATGGTACTCCGTGACTTAAGTCGGTTCTTTTAGTTTCCCACAATAACTGATATCTCTATATACATTTCTACAATTCTTTGAATCAATTTTTCAATTCTCATTTGAAAATGGACACTAATCTTGTAAAATTTAAAAAATATTTTCTTGCTCTGCCTCAGAATGCTATTACAAAAATTTACCGTGCTAAATGTGCAAGATTGAGATTGTTAACAAATCATGGAATTCCTGAAGATATTCGCTGGTTGATTGAAGCAAAAGTCTGATTATTAGGTGAGTCCTCTAATCCTTCATTTCACACATGCCTGGAACAGGTAAAAGCATTTTTGCAAAGAAACGTTGTGCAAAACGACTGAAAGTTTGTCATCGATGTGCAAGATGGACTTGTAATGCACAATGTCATTCTTTAGGAATGGTATCTATAAAATATGAAGATAAAATACAATTTATTAAGGATGACCTGAGTAAGGAGTCTTTAGATAACCTTCTATTGACTTTTGAGACGCATCCTAGTGGAGATGTGCATTGTGCAATTCATGATTTCTGGCCCCTATTTCATAAAGAACATGATAGACTTGGTCTTGGGAATCTGACTCAAAAAGACCCTGTTTGCCAGTTTTTACAAAAACTGGATGGGAATCCTATCCTCGACCCATAGCGGGCGTTTAAGCTGTTCTTAGACGTAAAACCAAGGAAAGATGTGAGCCACAATCACAACTACTTGTATATATATATGCTTTTTTTTAAAGTAAATAAATCAATAAATAGAGAGAGAGAGTGTGTGTGTGAGAGACTCTAGTTGGCCTACATATAGGTGGTATGATTGCCCTTCTAATTTCTCATCTATAAAACCCTGTTTTCCTTTCTTTCACTTCTACTCAACCGCTACGTTCAACAAATACTGAAGTGTGTAGAAATGGCAAATTCCTCAGGTCATCACAAAAGAAATATTTGTGTTTTTGGTGGATCTAGTCCTGGGAAAGAAAAGGAGTTTTTAGAGTAAGCCAATCATCTTGGTCAAGTGCTAGCTGAGAGAAAGATTCATTTAGTATATGGGGGAGGCAGTCTTGGGTTAATGGGAGGTGCGTCAATAGCTGTATTTTTAGGAGGTAGTCAAGTTTTGGGGGTCGTCCTCGAAGCTTTAGCATAAGAGGACATCATTGGAAAAACAATTGGAGAGGAACTTCAGGTCTCTACAATGTCAGCTTGAATGAATGCAATGTTTAACCATGTTGATGCTTTCATTGCTTTACCAGGTGGTCTAGGCACAATGGAAGAGATCTTTCATATTTCCTCTTGGGCCCAACTGCAAATTCACCATAAACCCATAGATTTGTAAAATGTTAATGGTTATTATGATAAGTTGTTGTCTTTTCTTGATCACGCTGTGGAACAAGAATTTCTAACATCTTTTGCATGACAAATCATAATCTCTGCTGCTACTACTAAACAATTGATTGACCAACTACAATCTTTCATTCCTGTAATTGATCCTTCCATGAGTCGTATAAATTGGTTAACTAAAGAAAGCCGTAAAAAGCTTAGATTGGATATGAGCCTCTATTTGTGAATCTTTGTGTCTTTTGGTTTTATTATTGTGTTTTGTTGTTTCTTATATTTTTTTCAGAGTGTTTTAGGTTTGTCAGTGTTTGTTATTTTAGGTGATATCTTCTATACTTTATCTTCTGTTTGTTGCTACTACTAAACAATTAAGGACAATGTCTTGTTTTAGTTGGGGGGGAGAGGGTAGTAGCTAAAAAAAAAACTGTATTTTCTATTTCATAAAACATGTGCTTAAAGGTTCCACTAATGGTATGTCAAACAAGTATAGTATAAACTCTTATTATTTAATTGGAAACCAGACACAAAGAAGGTTCCAATTAGATTATACATTGTTAACATGATTACATTAGTCATCTTATTCAACTAATGATAATACTTGTAAATTTCATCAAGCATTCATGATTATAACTTATGTTAACAACAAATCAAGTTCCTTTCATATCTTAGGTGTCGGTTATACCATATAGTATGGGCTATGAAAGTGCCAATCATTTGTTGTACCAAGTGTTATGTAACATAAATCAAGATTAGTCATTTAACAAGCAAAGTATTAAAGAGTGAACAAGATAACAAATACAAAACATGTTAGTATCAAACATTAAAGTCCATATTAAGTTTATACTATACTTATTCTTACACCATTAGTGTAACCTTTTCACCTTGACATAATAAACTTAGCTAGATATAATAAAAGAAAGAAAAATAGATAAACAAAATAAGAACATAAATAAGATAAGAGTTAACAAAGTAAAGAAAAGGAAATAAAAGGCATAAACTTGATATTAATGAAAACAAAGCATAAACATTACAAAAAATACAAAGAGAGAAAGCAAGAGCATGATCTTGATCTGGACACCAAGATGCTTAAATGCATGACAAATGCGTTGTTTTATAGGCCAAAATTAGGAACTATTGATTTGATGACTAATTAATGAGTGGGTGACCAACTCTTGATTTGATGACAATCTTTATCTTCTCTTGTTTGCCCAAAACGTCATTAATAACGTCAAACTTGGAGCCACCTAAAAACTTGAAAGTTGTAGGAAATTTTCGCAGCTTTCTTGTGTAAAATCTTCAGCTTATTTTGACTTTTAGAACTCCAGATATGACTAAAATACTAAATAGTGCTCGAGTTGGAGGACAGATTCAAGCTTTTTTGTTATGGCAACAATCTGGACTTGAAAATGGCCTTTTTAGATCTTGGTCTCTATATGAAAGTTGTAGGCCTAGTTCTTACCTTTCCATCCATATAAAGGAGACCTAAATTTGAGATCTATAGCTCCAGATATGATCCAATTATTGAATAGTGTTCTGGTTTGGATTGCACCGACATCTCTTTTCTAAGTTTGACCATCTTTTTATCCTTTCAATTTCAGTTTTTAAATTCATCAATCAATCCTTTCATTTATATGATTGGCCTGCATTTAAAATGAAGATTTACCATTACCACAAATTAAAGGTATCTTATATTATTAGATATATTATTATAAAACATGCTTTAGTTAAAGAGTTATTGATACTTCAAGTGCAAAATGATGATATAAAACCTTGATAAAAATACACTTTTCAGTATCAATCACTTAGGTGTCGGTTATACCATACAGTATGGGCTATAAAAGTGCCAAGTATTTTTTATACCAAGTGTTACACAACATAAATCTAGATTAGTCATTTAACAAGCAAAGTCTTAAAGTGTGAATAAGATAACAAATACAAAACATGTTAGTATCAAACATTAAAGTCCATATTGAGCTTACATTATACTTATTCTTACACCATTAGTGTAATCTTTTTACCTTAACATAATAAACTTAGCTATACATAATGAAAGAAAGAAAAATACATAAACAAAATAAGAACGTAAATAAGATAAGAGTTAACAAAGTAAAGAAAAGGAAATAAAAGGCATAAACTTGATATTAATGAAAGGAAAACATAAGCAATATAAAAAATACAAGGAGAGAGAACAAGAGCATGATCTTGATCTGGACACCAAGATGCCTAAATGCATGGCAAATGCCTTCTTTTATATGTCAAAATTAAAAACTATTGATTTGATGACTAATTATAAGAGGGTGGCCAACTCTTGACTTGGTGACAATCCTTATCTTCTTTTATCTACCTGAAATGTCATTCATAACATCAGAATTGGACCCACTTGAAAATATAAAAGTTGTAGGAAATTATCTTATCTTTCCAGTAAAAAAAATAAAGTTATTTGGACTTCTAAAACTTCAAATATGAGCTAAACACTGAACAATACACGAGTTGTAGGATAAATTTAGACTTATTTGTTGTTGTTACAATTTGAACTTGAAAATGACCTTTTTAAATATTGAGCTCCATATGAAAGTTGTAGGCTTATGTCTTAACTTTTCATCCATATAAAATAGACATAAATCTGAGATCTACAGCTCTAGATATGACCCAATTACCGAACAGTGTTCTGGTTTGGACACCAACATCTCTTTTCTAAGTTTAGCCTTCTCTTTGTCCTTTTAATTTCAGTTCTTAAATTCATCAATCAATTCTTTTATTTATGTGATAGGCTTGTATTTAAAATAAATATTTACCATAAATTAAAGGTATCTGATATTATTAGGTAATTTATTATAAAACATGTTTTAGTTGAGTTATTGTTACTTCAAGTGCAAAACGATGATATAAAACCTTGATAAAAATACACTTTAAAGTACTAATCACACCTCCCAACTAGCTTATTACTAGTCCTTAGTAATCAAAGCTTTAAAATAGAGAAATAATTTGGAAATTCAACAAATCAAGGTATTCATCATTCAACTTTCATTAATCTATCCAAATAAACAAACTCTCATTAAATTTATATATCTGCTCAATACCTCTTAAACAAGATATTAATAAATCTTTTTTTTTGTGCTCAATATATCAACACATAGTTTTGGGGCTTTACTTAGAAGAAAACAAAAATTTTCTTTTAATGTTTAAGGTTAACTTCCTTGGGTTGAGATTTTATTTTTATTTTTTAAATATATATACATATAACTTTAAACACAATGCATTTTTAACTCATGTAATGAGCTTTCAGCGAATGACTCCTAAACTAGTTGGTCTTATGACATTAGGTGTTGAGACACCCCTATGAGCTTAGTAACTCGTGTTGCAGATACTAATATATAGATAGTGCAATGTTTGATTCCCTTAAGTTTTTCTCCTTAACTTATATAACAAGCATTAGGCCAATAGATCCCAAGTTAAGATTGTCGTTGTAGTATAGTGGTGAGTATTCCTACCTATCACGTGAGTGACCCAGGTACGATTCATGACAACGGCACCAAAAACTTGACACGGCCAAAAGACTAGTGTCTTCTCCTAAGTGCAAGAGTGTCAAAGTAATAAATAACCCGACAAGACCGAGGTCGAACCATAAGGAGGTTAATTGTATAAATTATAGATATCAATATTACAACAATAACAACAACAACAATAGTAATAATAAAATAATAAAAAGAAAAAGAAAAAGAAAACAAAGAAGTTGATGAGAACTTTGAGATAAAAGATTAATGTAAGGATTAAACAATGATAACAACAAATGTCAAGGTTAGAGGATCCACTAATGGTATGTCAAACAACTATAGTATAAACTCTTATTATTAAATTTGAAACCACACATAAAAGAGCTTCCAATCATATTATAAATTGTTAACATGATTATATTAGTTATCTTATTCGACTAATACTTGTAAATCTCGTCAGGCACTTATGATTATAACTTATGTTAACAACAAATCAAGTTCCTTTTATAGCTCAAATGTCAGTTATACCATACTGTATGGGTTATGAGAGTACCAAGCATTTGTTGTACCAAGTGTTATACAATATAAATCTAGATTAGTTATTTAACAAGTAAAATATTAAAGAGATTACAAGATAATAAGTATCAAACATGTTAGTATTAAACATTAAAGTCCATGTTAAATTTATACTATACTTATTCCTACACTATTAGTATAACCTTTTCACCTTAATATATTAAACTTAACTAAACATAATGAAAGAAAGAAAAATAAATAAATAAGATAAAAACATAAATAAGATAAAAGTTAACTAAGTAAAGGAAAGGAAATAAAAGGTATAAACTTGATATTAATGAAAGCAAAACATAAACATTATAAAAATACAAAGAGAGAAAGCAAGATTATGATCTTGATCTAGAGACCAAAATGCCTAAATGCATGGCAAATGTCTCCTTTTATTGGTTAAAATTGGGAACTATTGATTTGATCACTAATTGATAAGTACTAATCACACCCTCCAACCAGCTTATTACTAGTTGATTGATACTTAAAAGTGTATTTTTATCAAGGTTTTATGTCATCATTTTTCACTTGAAGTATCAATAACTCCTTAACTAAAACATGTTTTATAATAATATATCTAATAATATAAGATACCTTTAATTTATGATAAATGTTAATTTTTAATATAGGCCTATCACTTAAATGAAAGGATAGATTGATGAATTTAAGAACTGAAATTGAAAGGATAAAGAGATGGCCAAACTTAGAAAAGAGATGTCAGTGCAATCCAAACTGGAACACTGTTTGGTAATTAGGTCATATATGGATCTATAAATCTTAAATTTAGGTCTCCTTTATATGGATGGAAAGGTAAGATATAGGCCTACAACTTTTATATGGAGCCCAAGATCTAAAAAGGCCAGTTTCAAGTCCAAATTGCAGCAACAATAAAGAATCCTGAATCTATCCTCCAACCCCAGCACTGTTCAGTATTTTGGTCATATTTGAAGTTCTAGAAGGCGAAATGAGCTGAAGTTTTTACACAAGAAAGATAAGATAATTTCCTACAACTTTCATGTTTCAAGTGGCTCCAATTTTGATGTTATCAATGATGTTTTTGGTAGACAAGAGAAGATAAGGATTGTCACTAAGTCAAGAGTTGGTTACCCACTCATTAATTAGTCATCAAATCAATAGTTCCAAATTTTAGCCTATAAAAAGAGGCATGATTAGTACTCAAAAGTGCATTTTTATCATGGTTTTATATCATCATTTTGCACTTGAAGTATCAATAACTCCTTAACTAAAGTACATTTTATAATAATCTATATAATAATATAAGATACCTTTAATTTGTGGTAAATGTCCATTTTAAATGCAGGCCTATCACATAAATAAAAGGATTGATTGATGACTTTAAGAACTTCAATTGCAAAGGCAAAGAGATGATCAAACTTAGAAAAGAGATGTCGGTGCAATCCAAACCATAACACTATTCGGTAATTGGGTCATATCTGGAGCTATAGATCTCAGATTTAGGTCTACTTTATATGGATGGAAAGGTAAGACATAGGCCTACAACTCTTATATGGAGCCCAAAATCTAAAAATACCATTTTCAAGTCCAAATTGTTACAACAACAAAGAAGCTCGAATCTGTCCTCCAACCCAAGCACTATTTAGTATTTTGGCCATATCTAGAGTTCTAGAAGTTGAAATGAGCTGAATTCTTTACACAAAAAAGCTGAGACAATTTCCTAGAACTCTCATGTTTTCAAGTGGCTCTAATTTTGAAGTCATCAATGACGTTTTGGGAAGACAAGAGAAGATAAGGATTGTCACCAAGTCAAGGGTTGGTCATCTACTCATCAATTAGTCATTAAATCAATAGTTCTCAATTTTGACCTATAAAAGGAGGCATTTGCTATGCATTTAGGCATCTTGGTGTCCAGATCAAGATCATGCTCTTATTTTCTCTCTTTGTATTCTTTATGCTTTGTTTTTATTAATATCAAGTTTATGCCTTTCATTTCCTTTCCTTTCCTTTGTTAACTCTTATCTTATTTATGTTCTTATTTTGTTTATCTATTTTTCTTTCTTCCATTATGTTTAGCTAAGTTAATTATGTCAAGGTGAAAAGGTTACACTAATGGTGTAAGAATAAGTATGGTATAAACTTAGTATGGACTTTAATGTTTAATACTAACATGTTTTATATTGGTTATCTTGTTCACTCTTTAATACTCTGCTTGTTAAATGACTAATCTTGATTTATATTATATAAAAATTGGTACAACAAATGCTTGGCACTTTCATAGCCCATACTGTATGGTATAACCGACAACCTGAGCTATGAAAGGAACTTAATTTGTTGTTAACATAAGTTATAATCATGAATGCTTGATGAAATTTACAAGTATTAGCATTAATTGAATAAGATGACTATTGTAATCATGTTAACAATCTATAATCTGATTGGAACCTCCTTTATGTGTGGTTTACAATTGAACAAGAAGAGTTTATACTATACTTGTTTGACATACCATTAGTGGAACCTCTAACCTTAACATTTGATATTATCACTGCTTAATCCTTACATTAATATTCTATCTCCATGTTCTCATCATCATCATCATCATCTTCTTCTTCTCTTTTTTTATTATTACTACTACTATTGCTATTATTATTATTGTTGTTGTTGTTGTTGTTGTTGTTGTTGTTGTTGTTGTTGTTGTTGTTGTTGTTGTTGTTATTACTATTATTGTTGTTATTGTTGTTGTTGTTGTATTGTTGTTATTTATAATTTGTACAATAACCTCTCTGTGGTTCGACCCCGGTCTTGCCGGGTTATTTATTACTTCGACACTCCTGCACTTGGGAGAAGACATCAATCTTTTATCGTGTCAAGGCATTTGCCATGCATTTAGGCATTTTGGTTTCCAGATCAAGATCATGCTCTTGCTTTCTCTCTTTGTATTTTTTGTAATGTTTACGCTTTCTTTCATTCATATCAAGTTTATGCCTTTCATATCCTTTCATTTACTTGGCTAACTTTTATCTTATTTATGTTATTATTTTATTTATTTATTTTTCTTTCTTTCATTATTTCTAGCTAAGTTTATTATGTCAAGGTGAAAAGGTTACACTAATCGTGTAAGAATAAGTATAGTGTAAACTCAATATGGACTTTAATGTTTGATACTAACATGTTTTCTATTTGTTATCTTGTTCACTCTTTAATATTTTGCTTGTTAAATGACTAATATTGATTTATGTTGTATAACACTTGGTACAACAAATGCTTGGCACTTTCATAGCCGATACTGTATGGTATAACCGACACTTGAGCAATGAAATGAACTTGATTTGTTGTTAACATAAGTTATAATCATGAATGCTTGATGAGATTTACAAATACTAGCATTAATCGAATAAGATGACTAATGTAATCGTGTTAACAATCTATAATCTTATTGAAACCTCCTTTGTGTGTGATTTCCAATTGACTAATAAGAGTTTATACTATATTTGTTTGATGTACTATTAGTGGATCCTCTAACCTTGACATTTATTGTTATCGTTGTTAAATCTTTACGTTAATATTCCATCTCAAAGTTCTCATCATCTTCTTCTTCTTTTTTTTTCTTTATTATTATTATTATTATTATTACTACTACTACTACTGCTGCTGCTGCTATTATTATTATTATTATTGCTGTTATTACTATTATTGTTGTTGTTGTTGTTATTGTTATTTATAATTTGTACAATTAACCTCCCTATGGTTCGACTCTAGTCTTGTCTGGTTATTTATTACTTCGACACTCCTGCACTTAAAAGAAGACATCAATCTTTTAGTCGTGTCACTAGTCCTTAGTAATCAAAGCATTCAAAATGAGAAATAATTTACAAATTTGACAAAGCAAGGTATTCATCATTCAACTTTCATTAATCTATCCAAATAAACACACTGTCATTAAATTTATATATCTACTCAAAACCTCTTAAACATGATATTAATAAACCTTTGTTTTGTACTCAATATATCAACATATAATTATGGGGCTTTACTTGGAAGAAGATAAAATTCTTATTCTAATGTTTAAGGTTAACTTGGGCTGAGATTTTTTTCTTTTTTTTTTCTTTTTTTAAATATAAATACATGTAAGTTAAAACACAATGCATCTTTAACCCATGTAATGAGCTTTCGGCTAATGACTTCCAAACCATTTGGTTTTAGGACATTAGGTGTTAAGACACCCCTACGAGCTTAGTAACTCGGGTTCTCGATACTGATATGTAAATAGTGCAATGTTTGATTTCCTTAAACTTTTCTCCTCAACCTATGTAATAAGCATTGGGCATAGCTCTCAAGTCAGTTGACTTTAGGGTATTAGATTTTAAAACACCCATTCATGTTTAATTGCTTAGTTTAGAGAGGCTATCAAATCAAACTTATCTATATTTTTATTATTATTATTTTGTTTTTTTTCAAATTATATACTATTCCTTTCCCTTAGTTGTTACCTTTAATAAAAGAACATAAATAATGTAATAATCCAATATATAACCCACAATCATATGTTAAAGTATATGTGTAAAAATTAAGGTTTAATAATACATGTTAAATGAGTATATGAGTAGAATTAAGTGATAATAATGTGAGAGTTTGTAAACCTGAATATTTTAAGAAGTATTATTATAGACCTTGTTACGAATAGTTACTAAGATATGTCTTAAGAGTCACTTTAACAAAAAAGTTCTTTTACTCTATCATCCTAGTAATAATAATTTTGTATATGCTTTATGAAATGAAAAACATAGTTAATTTTTTTTTATCAACTACTACCCTCCCCCCAACCAAAATGAAACATTGTCCTCAATGTTTTAAGGTAGAAAGACAGAGTATAGAGGACATCACCTGAAATAACAAACACTCCTCAAACACACTTAAACAAATATAAAAAAAACAAAGCACAAATAATAAAAGCAAAAGACACAAAGAATCTCAAATGAAGACTCAAATTCAATCTAAGCTTTTTACGACCTTCCATAGATGATCAATTTATACAACTCATAGAGGTATCAATTACAGGAATGAAAGATTATATTTGATCAATCAATTATTCAATAGTAGTAGTAGAGATTATGATTTGTCATGTCGAAGATGTTAGAAATTCATGTTCTACAACATGATCAAGAAACGACAACAACTTATCATAATAACCACTAACATTTAAGAGACTCGTGGGTTTCTAGTGAATGTGCAGTTGTGCTCGAGAGAAAATATGAAATATCTCTTCTAGTATACCCAGTGATTGATACATAAAAGTGTATTTTTATCAAGGTTTTATATCATCATTTTGCACTTGAAGTATCAATAGCTCCTTAACTGAAGCATGTTTTATAATAATATATCTAATAATATAAGATACCTTTAATTTGTGGTAAATGTTCATTTTAAATGCAGGCCTATCACATAAATAAAAGGATTGATTGATGAATTTAAGAACTGAAATTGAAAGGATAAAGAGATGGCCAAACTTAGAAAAGAGATGTCGGTGCAATCCAAACCGGAACACTGTTTGGTAATTAGGTCATATATGGAGCTATAGATCTCAGATTTAGGTATACTTTATATGGATGCAAAGGTAAGACATAGGCCTACAACTTGCATGTGGAACCCAAGATCTAAAAAGGTCATTTTCAAGTTCAAATTATAGCAACAACAAAAAAGCTCAAATTTATCCTTCAGCCCGAGCACTATTCAGTATTTTGGCCATATCTAGAGTTTTAGAAGTTGAAATGAGTTGAATTTTTTACACAAGAAAGATGAGATAATTTCCTATAACTTTCATGTTTTCAGTGGCTCTAATTTTAATGTTATCAATGATGTTTTGGGCAGACAAGAGAAGATAAGGATTGTCACCAAGTCAAGAGTTGGCCACCCACTCATTAATTAGTCATCAATTCAATAGTTCCTAATTTTGGCCTATAAAAGGAGGCATTTGCCATGCATTTAGGCATCTTGGTTTCCAGATAAAAATGATGCTCTTGCTTTCTCTCTTTGTATATTTTTTGTAATGTTTATGCTTTGCTTTCATTAATATCAAGTTTATGCCTTTCATTTACTTAGTTAACTCTTATCTTATTTATGTTCTTATTTTGTTTATTTTTTCTTTCATTATGTTTAGCTAAGTTTACTATGTCAAGGTGAAAAGGTTACACTAATAGTGTAAGAATAAGTATAGTGTAAACTTAATATGGACTTACATGTTTGATACTAATATGATTTTTATTTGTTTTCTTTTTTACTCTTTAATATTTTGCTCGTTAAATGACTAATCTTGATTTATGTTGTATAACACTTGGTACAACAAATGCTTGGCACTTTCATAGCCCATACTATATGGTATAACCGACACCTGAGCTATGAAAGGAACTTGATTTGTTGTTAACATAAGTTATAATCATGAATGCTTGACTAGATTTACAAGTATTAGCATTAATCAAATAAGATGACTAATGTAATCATGTTAACAATCTATAATCTGATTGGAAACTCTTTTGTGTGTGGTTTCCAATTGAATAATAAGAGTTTATACTATTCTTGTTTGATATATCATTAGTGGATCCTGAAGAATGCAATTAAAAAAATTTACTGTGCTAGATGTGCAAGATTGAGATTATTAATGAATTATGAAATTCCTGAAGATATTCGCTGGTTGATTGAAGTAAAGGTTCGATTATCAGGTGAGTCCTCTAACTCGTTCATTTTCACACATGCTTGGAACTGGTAAAAGCACTTTTGTAAAGAAACATCATGTGAAACGACTAAAAGTCTGTCATCGATGTGCTAGATGGACTTGTAATGCACAATGTTGTTTTTTAGGAATGGTATCTATAAACCGTGAAGATAAAATACAATTCATCAAGGATGGCCTGAGTAAGGAGTCTTTAGATAATCTTCTATTAACTCTTGAGAGGCATTTTAGTGGAGATGTGCATCGTGCAATTCATGATTTATGGCCACTATTTCATAAAGAATATAATCGACTTAGTCTTGGAAATCTGACTAAAAAGGACCCTGTTTGCCAGTTTTTAAGAAAACTAGATGGGAAGCCTATCCCTGACCCATAGAGGGCGTTTAAGCCGTTCTTAAACGTAAAACCAAGAGAAGATATGAGCCACAATCACAACTACTTGTACATACACATGCTTTTTCAAAAGTAAATAAATAAATAAATAAAAAGAGAAAGAGAGTGTGTGTGTGAGACTCTAGTTGACTTACATATAGGTGGTATGATTGTCGTTCTAATTTCTCATCTATAAAATCCTCTCTTTCTTCCTTTCATTTCTACTCAACCCATACATTCAACAAATACTAAAGTGTGTAGAAATGACAAGTTCCTCAATTCATCATATAAGAAATATTTATGTTTTCAATGGATCTAGTCGTGGGAAGGAAAAGGAGTTTTCAGAATCAGCAAATCATTTTGGTCAAGTGCTAGCTGAGATAAAGATTCATTTAGTGTATGGAGGAGGCAGTCTTGGGTTAATGAGAGGTGTGTCAATAGCTGCATTTCTAGGAGGTAGTCAAGTTTTGGGGGTCGTCCCCGAAGCTTTTGCACAAGGGGATATCATTGGAAAAACAATTAGAAAAGAACTACAGGTCTCTATAATGTCTGCTCAAATGAATGCAATGTTTAACCATGTTGATGCCTTCATTGCTTTACTTGGTGGTCTAGGCACATTGGAAAAGATCTTTCATATTTTCTCTTGGGCCCAACTGCACATTCACCATAAACCCATAGGTTTGTTAAATGTTAATGGTTATTATGATAAGTTGTTGTCTTTTATTGATCATGCTGTGGAACAGGAATTTCTAACATTTTCTGCATGATAAATCATAATCTATGCTACTATTGTTGAACAATTAATTGACCAACTACAATCTTTAATTCTTGTAATTGATCCTTTCATGAGTCGCATAAATTGGTCAACTATGGAAAGCCGTAAAAAGCTTAGATTGGATTTGAGCCTTCATTTGTGAATCTTTGTGTCTTTTGGTTTCATTATTGTGTTTTGTTGTTTTTTATATTTGTTTCAGTGTGTTTCAGGTTTGTCAATGTTCGTTATTTCAGGTGATATCTTCTATACTCTATCTTTCTACCTTTAAATATTGAAGACAATGTCTTGTTTTAGTTGGGGGGAGAGGGTAGTAGCTAAAAAAAAAAACTTTGTTTTCTATTTTATAAAGCATGTGCAAAATTGTTGTTACTATGATGGCAGAGAAAGGAGAATTTTTTATATGACTCTTGAGACACATCTTAGTAATCATTCGTAACAAGGTCTATCATAATACTTCTTGAAATATTCAGATTTACAAACTCTTGCATTGTTATTGTTATTGTTATTGTTATTGTTATTGTTATTGTTATTGTATTCTTGTTATTTATAATTTGTAAAATTAACCTCCTTGTGGTTTGACCCTAGTCTTGCTGGATTATTTATTACTTCGACACTCCTGCACTTCGAAGAAAACATTAATCTTTTAGTCGTGTCATGTGAAGAGAAGATTCTTGTGCTGAACTGAGAAAAATATCATTTTATAGTAACAAACAGCATTATACTTGGTCATATTGTTTCACCAAAAGAAATTGAGGTTGACAAATCTAAAATAAAATTAATTGCAAACTTGCCAATACCAAAAATTTGTTAAAGATGTTAGATCATTCTTAGAACATGCTGGTTTTTATAAAAGGTTCATCAAAGATTTTAGTGTTATATCTAAGCCATTGTATAACCTTCTAACAAAGAAAAATGTTTTTGAATCGACTGGACAATGTGAAAAAAACCTTTGTTAAACTTAAAAACTTGTTTACCTCTGCTCCTGTCATTCAATGTGAAAAAAACCTTTGTTAAACTTTTGAAATAATGTTAGATCATTCTTAGAACATGCTGGTTTTTATAAAAAGTTTACAAAGATTTTAGTGTTATATCTAAGCCATTGTGTAACCTTCTAACAAAGGAAAATGTTTTTGAATCGACTGAACAATGTGAAAAAAACCTTTGTTAAACTTAAAAACTTGCTTACCTTTGCTCCTGTCATTCAACCTCATGATTGATCATATTACCTTTTGAAATAATATGTGATGTTAGTGATTATGTTGTGGGTGTTGTTTGGGACAAAGAAAAGATAAGAAACCTTATATGATTTACTATGCAAGTAAAACTTTAAATAGCACTCAAATGAATTACACCATCACTGAAAAAGAATTACTTGCAGTAGTATTTACATGTGAAAAATTTAGGTCTTATCTTGTCGGCTCACCTGTTGTTGTTTTTAGTGATCATGCAAATTTGAAATATCTTCTTTCAAAAAAGGATTCTAAAGCTAAATTGGTGCGGTGATTTTTGTTACTTCAAGAATTCGATATCACAATCAAGGATAAGAAAGGCACCAAAAATGTTGTCGCGGATTATTTGTCAAGATTGACAACTGATTCAAAATCTGATATCACACCAATCGATGACTACTTTCCTGATAAATCCTTATTTTATGTCTCTACAATACCTTGGTGTGCTAATCTTGTTACTTTTCTTATTTCAGGACATTTGCCAACTCATTGGAGTATCTAAGACAAAAGAAAGTTCTTGAATGAAGTGAAGAACTTTTATTGGGATAATCCTTATTTATTCAAATATTGTCCTAATCAAATATTTTGAAAATGCATTCCCGACAATGAGGTAAGTAGTGTCACTAAATTTTATATTCTGAGGTATGTGGAGGTCATTTGTCATCAAGAAAGACAACTGTAAAAATCCTATAAAATGGATTTTACTAGCCCTTCATGTTCAAGGACTCACGCATTCTACAAGTGACACAATCAAAAAGTTGATGTCTTATCCTAAGTGAAGGAGTGTCAAAGTAAAATAACCCGGCAAGATCAGGGTCGAACCACAGGGAGGTGAATTATATAAATTACAAATAAAGAAAAAGATTTGAAAAGAATAATAACAAAAAAGGAGTTAAAGAAAGTTTTGGGATGTGACATTGATGTAAGGATTAAACAATAACAAAACATATGTCAATGTTATAGGATTCAC
Source organism: Populus ilicifolia (assembly GCA_015708895.1). Classification (NCBI taxonomy): domain Eukaryota; kingdom Viridiplantae; phylum Streptophyta; class Magnoliopsida; order Malpighiales; family Salicaceae; genus Populus; species Populus ilicifolia. The sequence continues at coordinate 91,499 of SRLM01000619.1, read as the reverse complement.
TAATGGTATTTTAAATAAATATAATATAAATTTTTTTTATTACTCAACTAGAATCACATACAAAAAAGGTTCTAATCGGATGATTTCTCATTATTAGCTCATTATAAATTGCTAACATGATCATATTAATCATCTTATCTAAGTAACACCATACTTATAAATATCATCAAGCAATCATGTTGCTAGTTTATGTTAATAACAAATCAAGTTCTTATCATAATAACGATATCGGTCGAAGACTATGAAGGATCAAGCATTTGATGTACCAAGTATTATACAACACAAATCTAAATTAACCATTTAATAAGCAAGGTATTAAGAATTAGTAAGATAAAACATGTTAATAACAATCTTTCTTAGATATAAACATTTAAAGCCCATGTTGAGTTTATATTATACCTATTCTAACACCATTAGAGAAACTTTTTCACCTTGACATAATTAACTTAACTAAACATTAAGAAAGAGAAAAATATAAATAAACAATATAAGAACATAAACATAATATAAGTTAACTAAGTATATGAAAGGAAATGAAATAGCATAAATAAGAGATTACTATACCATAAAAGAAAACTTGAACATTACAAAAATGTCGAGAGAAAGCAAGAAGATAACTTTGATCTGAAAATTAATATGACTAAATACATGGCAAATACCTTCTTTTATAAGCTAAGTTTCAGAACTATTGATTGATTGAATAATTGGTGGCCATCTATTCATTTGGTGGATGCTGTTTTTTTTTTAATATTATGGGCTGATTATTGATATTGTTGGCTGACCAAAACATCATTGCTAATATCAGGATTATAGCTAATTGAATTATGGATGTTGTGGGTAATTGTCTCAGCTTTCTAACAAAAAAAACCAAAGCTCATTTGGACTTTTAAAACTCAAGATATGAGCTAAAAATCGAATAGTGTTTGAGTTGCAAGACAACTTTCGATATCTTTGTTGTTGTTAAGATTTGAACTTGAAAACGGTAGAAATGAGTCTTTGAGTCCACATGAAAGTTGTAGGTCTATGTCTTACCTTTCCATCCATACAAAATAGACCTAAATTCGATATCTATAGCTTCAGATATAATCCAATTACCGAATAATGTTCGTATTTGGAATGCACTAGCAACACTTTGCTAAGTTTGACCTTCTCTTTATCCTTTCGATTTCAATCCTTAAACTTATCAATCAATCCTTTTATTTATATGACAGACCTGTATTTATGATGAACATTTACCATGAATTAGAGGTGTATTATATTTTTAGACTTGGTAATATAAAACATGCTTTTGTTAGGGAATTTAATGATACTTTAGGTGCAATATGATGACATAAATCCTTAATGAGAATACACTTTTAAGTACAAATCACACCCCCCAACCAGCTTATTACTAGTCCCTAGTAATCAAAGCATTAAAACAGAAAAACAATTTGCAAATACCACAAAGCAAGACATTCATCATTTAATTTCTATTATTCTATCCAGATAAACAAACTCTCATTAAATTTATATATCTGCTTAATACCTTTTAAACAAGATATCAATAAACCTTTTTTTGGTGCTCAATAAATCAAAACATAGCTATGAAGCTTTTCACGAAAGAAAAAAAAATTATCTAATGTTTAAGGTTAACTTCCTTGAGTTGGGATTGCTATTTTTTTTTTCTTTTTTTTCTTGAAAGAGCAAGAATTTATAGCACAATGTATCTTGAACCCAAGTAACAAGCTTTCTGCTAATGACTCACAGACCAGTTGGACTTAGGGCATCAGGTGTTGAGACACCTCTACGAGCTTAGTAACTCGAGTTGCAGATACTGATATGTAGATAATGTAGTGTTTGATTCTCTTAAGCTTTCTCCTCAACCCATATAACAAGTATTGGGCCAATAACTTCCAAGTCAGTTGACTTTAGGGTATTAGGTGTTCAAACACCCCTTTGGGCTTATTTGCTTAAGTCAAGGAGGCTACGAAACCAAACTTATTTACTTTGTTTTTTTGTTTTTTTATTATTATTTTTTGTTTTTTTTTTTGCATATAATATACTATACCTTTCCTTTAGTTGTTACCTTTAGCAAAAGAACACAAATAATGTAATAATTCAATGTGCAACCCACAATCATATGTTCGAGTGTGTGTGTGAAAATGAAGGTTTAAAAATACTTGTTAAATGAGCATATAAACATAATCAAGTGATAACAATCCAAGAGTTTGTAAACCTAAATATTTCAAGAAGTATTATGATAGACCTTGTTAAGAATGTTTACTAAGATGCATCTCAAGAGTCACTAAAGTTCCTATGTTACTCTGCCATCCTAGTAACAATAGTTTTGCAAATGGTTTAAATTATTAGAAAATACAGTTACTTAATAATATTTTTTTTAATATCAACTACTACCTTTTCCCCCTAACCAAAACGAGACATTGTCCTCAATGTTCTAAGCAAAAAGATAGAGTGTAAAAGATATCACCTGAAACAGCAACTACTAACAAACCTGAAACACACTGAAACAAATATAAGAAACAATAAAACACAAATATTATGTTGTTAATAAAAGTAAAAGACATAATTTTTCACAAACTAAGGCTCAAATCCAATTTAAGCTTTTTACAATGTTTCATGATTGACCAATTGAGTTGACTCATAGAGGGATCAATTACAGGGATGAAAGATTGTAGTTGGTCAATCAATTGTTCAGCAGTAACAGCAGAGATTATGATTTGTCATGCTGAAGATGTTAGAAATTCCTGTTCCACAGCTTGATTAAGAAAAGACAACAAATTATCATAAAAACCATTAACATTTAACAAACCTATAGGTTTATGGTGAATGTGCAGTTGAGCCCAAAAGGAAATATGAAAGATGTCTTACAATGTGCCTAGACCACCTGGTAAGGTAATGAAGGCATCAACATGGTTAAACATTGTATTCATTCGATCAAATATTGTGAAGACCTGTAATTCCTCTTTAATTGTTTGTCCAATGATGTCCCTTTCGACTAAAGCTTTTGGGATGACCCCTAAAACTTGACTACCTGCTACGAATGCAGCTATTGAAACACCCCCCATTAACCCAAGGTTGCCTCCCTCATACACTAAATGAATCTTTCTCTTAGCTAGTACCCGACCAAGATGATTTGCTGATTCTAAAAACTCTTTTTCTTTCCCAGGACTAGATCCACCAAAAACACAAATAGTTTTTATTTTAGGAACAGAGGAACTTGCCATTTCTACACACTTCTATATATGCTGAATGAATGGGTTGAATAGAAATAATGGGAAGCAAGAGAAAATTTTATAGATGTGAAATTAAAAATGCAAAGCATACCACCTATATATAGGCTAGCTGAAGTCTCACTCTCTCTCTCTTTCTTTTTTATTTATTATTATTATTATTATTATTATTATTATTATTACAAAAAAAATATGTATGTATAAGCAGTTATGATTATGGCTTATAACTTTCCCTTGGTTTTACGTCCAAGAATGGCTTAAACGCCCTTTATGAGTCGGGGATAAGCTTCCCATCCAATTTTCTTAAAAACTAGCAAACAAGGTCTTTTTTAGTCAGATTTCTAAAACTAAGTTGATTATGTTTTTTATGAAAATAAGACTATAAATCATGAATTACATGATGCACATCTCCACTAGGATGCGTCTCAAGAGTTAATAGAAGATTATCTAAAGACTCCTTACTCAGGCCATCCTTAATGAATTGTATTTTATCTTCATGGTTTATAGATATCATTCCTAAAGAATGACATTTTGCATTACAAGTCTATCTGGCACATTAGTGACAGACTTTCAGTTGTTTTGCACGATGTTTCTTTGCAAAAGTGTTTTTACCTGTCCCAAGCATGTATGAAATAAAAGAGTTGGAAGACTCACTTGATAATTGGATCTTTGCTTCAATTATCCAGCGAATATCTTCAGGAATTCAATGGTTCATTAACAACCTCAATCTTTCACACCTAGCAATGTAAATTTTTATAATCGCATTCTAAGGCAGAGCGAGAAAATACTTTTTTAATTTTTTAAGAGTGGTGTCCATTTTTGTTTTTTTAAAAGAGAAGTCAAGAAGAGATGCAAAGAAAAGAGAAGGAACAAGGAATTGAACAAATATATACAGAGATATGAATTATCATGGGAAACTGAAAGAACTGACTTAAGAGTCACGGAGTACCGTTATCCGCCATTTGACCGAGGTTGGAGAAAGACTAGCAAAACAAAAGTCACACCAAAAAGAAACATAAAAAAAATGAGAAAAACAAAATAATTAACCTTTATATACAAGATCATCCAAACCAATGGATTCATTTTCACTAGAAAAATTATCAAAGTAAGCTTTCAAACGATGTCCATTGACCTTGAAAACATTATCATTCTTTGGATTCTCAATATCAAAGGCCCAATAAGGATATACATCTTTCAAATTAAATGGACCGCTCCATCTTGATCTTAGCTTTCTAGAAAATAAATGGAGTCGAGAATTATGAAGCAAAACTTTTTGACCAACATCAAATGTTTTTCTCAAGATTCTTTTATCATGAAAGTCTTTGATTCTTGCTTTATGAATTTTTGAATTCTCATATGCATCATTTCTTATTTCTTCAAGCTCATTTATTTGTAACTTACGCAGCTGGCTAGCATCATCCAGGTTTGAATTGAAAGCTTTAATAGCCCAATAAGCTTTGTATTCAAGTTCCACAAGCAAATGACAAGGTTTTCCATAAACCAACCTATAAGGTGACATACCTAATGATGTTTTAAAAGCAATTCGATAGGCCCAAAGTGCATCATTAAGTCTTAAAGACCAGTCCTTTTGATTAGGGTTCACTGTTTTTTCAAAGATTTGTTTGATATCTCTATTAGCAAGTTCTACTTGTCCATTTGTTTGGGGCTGATAAGGGGTGGCAACTTTATGTATGATTCCATATTTCTTTATTAAAGACTTAAATGGCTTATTACAAAAATGTGTTCCACCATCACTCATCATGGCCCGAGGGATTCTAAATTGACTCAAAATGTTTTCTTTCAAAAACTTAATGACTGTTTTATGATCATTCTTACGACTTGGAATTGCTTCTATCCATTTTGAAACATAGTTTACTGTGACTAATATGTACACAAAACCAAATGATGGAGGAAATGAACCTATAAAATCTATACCCCAATAGTCAAAGATTTCAATGACAAGAACAATATGTAAAGACATCATGTGATGTTTTGAAAGAGATCCGAACTTTTGACAATTTTCACAAGTTTTGCAGAATGCATGCGTGTCCTTGAACATGGTAGGCCAATAAAATCCACATTGTAAGATTTTTACAGCTGTCTTTTTTTACGAAAAATGACCCCCACATGCCTCAAAACAATAAAATTTAATGTCATTACTTACCTCATTGTCGGGAATGTATTTTTGAAATATTTGATCAGGATAATATTTGAATAAATAAGGGTCATCCCAATAAAAGTTCTTCACTTCATTCAAGAACTTTCTATTGTCTTGGGTGCCCCAATACGCTGGCAAATGTCCTGAAACAAGAAAATTAACAATATTAGCAAACCAAGGCATTATAGTGACAGAAAGTAAAGATTCATTAGGAAAGTAGTCATTGATTGGTGTGATATCAGATTTTGAATCAGTTGTCAATCTTGACAAATGATCCACGACAACATTTTCGGTGCCTTTCTTATCCTTGATTGTGATATCGAATTCTTGAAGTAACAAAAATCACTACACCAATCTAGCTTTAGAATCCTTCTTAGAAAGAAGATATTTCAACGCTGCATGATCGTTAAAAGTAACAACAGGTGAGGCAACAAGATAAGATCTAAATTTTTCACATGCAAATACTACAACAAGTAATTCCTTTTCAGTGGTTGTGTAATTTATTTGAGTATCATTTAAAGTTTTACTTGCATAGTAAATCACATAGGGTTTCTTATCTTTTCTTTGTCGTAAAATAGCACCCACGGCATAATCACTAGCATCACACATTATTTTAAAAGGTAATGACCAATCAGGAGGTTGAATGATAGGAGCAGATGTAAGCAGGTTTTTAAGTTTAACAAAGGTTTCTTCACAATATTTAGTCCATTCAAAAACATTATCCTTTGTTAGAAGGTTACACAATGGCTTAGATATTACACTAAAATGTTTGATAAACCTTCTATAAAAACCAGCATGTTCTAAGAATGATCTAACATTTTTAACAGATTTTGGTGTTGACAAGTTGGCAATTAACTCAATTTTAGATTTGTCAACATTAATTCCTATTGATGAAACAATGTGACCAAGTACAATGCCGTTTGTTACCATAAAATGATATTTTTCCTAATACAGCACAACATTCTTCTCTTCACATCTGTTCAAAACCTTCTCCAAATTAGATAAACAATTATCAAATGAATCATCAAAAATAGAAAAATCATCCATAAAAATCTCAAGAAAACGTTCAACCATATCACTGAATATGCTAAGCATGCATCTTTGAAACGTGGCTGGTGCATTACATAATCCAAAAGGCATCCTTTAGTATGCAAATGTACCAAATGGACATGTGAAAGTAGTTTTCTCTTTATCTTCAAATACAATTTCAATTAGGTTGTAACCTGAATAACCATTTAGAAAACAATAAAATTCATTACCTGCAACTCTTTCTGGAATTTGATCCATTAAAGGTGAAGGAAAGTGATCTTTTCTAGTCATTGAATTAAGTTTCCTATAGTCAATGCACATGCGCCAACCGATAATAGTCCTCGTTGGAATTAATTCATTTTTCTCATTTGTTATCACAATAACTTCAGACTTTTTAGGTACAACTTGGGTAGGACTTACCCATTTGCTATCAGAAATAGGATAAATGATTCCATTATCTAGAAGTTTAATGACTTCATTCCTCACTATTTATTTTATATTAGGATTAAGCCTTCATTGCATTACTCTAAAGGGTTTAACATTTTCCTCCAAATAAATCTTATATGTGCAAATCAAAGGCAAAGGATTAATTCCTTTTATGTCAGCTATGGTCCATCCTAATGCATTTTTGTGCATTTTCAGAGTTTGTAATAACTTATCTTCTTGATAAACATTAAGTTTGGAATAAATTATTACCAGAAAAGTTTCATTTTCTCCCAAAAATGAGTATTTGATATTATATGGCAATGGCTTCAAATCAGGTTTTGGTGGTTGAACACTTAGAGTTATGGACCCAATTGATCGTGGTGGAAATTCCTCAATTTTTGGTCTCCAAATATTTGCCTTCGAATCTTCCTGAAAACAAACCATTTGCAAATCTTCAGATTCATTAAACTCAGTTTCATTGGTAGAATTTTCAAATTGATCATAAATTATTTTTTCAATAAAATCTACTTCCTGTAAATCATTATCATCTTTAAGATGCTGGCAAATGTTAAAAACATTCATTTTTAATGTCATGTTTCCAAAAGATAACTTTATCACTCCATTCCTACAATTAATCAATGCATTAAAAGTTACAAGAAACGGACGTTCTAAAATAACAGGAAATGAATTGTATGCTTCAATAAGTTGTGTGTCCAAGATAATAAAATCTATAAGATAAATGAATTTATCAACTTGTACTAACACATCTTCAACTATTCCTCTAGGCATTTTTATAGATCTATTAAAAAGTAAAAGAGTTACAAAAATAAATTTTAATTCACCTAGATTGAGACTTTGAAAAACTAAATATGGAAGTAAATTCATTTATCTTTGTTAGTTTTATGTTCTCCAATAAAGCAAGAAATTGTAAGACAACCAGGGTCTTTATATTTCAAAGCATTATTGTTCTGAAGAATGGCACTTACTTGTTTGGCTAAGAAGGCTTTCTTTTTCACATTCAATTTTCTCTTTACAGTGCACAGATCTTTCAAAAAATTAGTATAAGATGGTACCTATTTAATAGCATCTAGCAAAGGTATATTAATCCTTACTTGTTTGAAGGTTTCAAAGATTTCAGAATTGTGATTGACTTTCCTTTGTTTGGTCATGGCATGAGGAAATGGAAGTGCTGGTGGGGAATCAGTCTCTTCCTTGCAATGATCAGGTTCAACCATTTCCTTACCCTTGGAGACTAACTCATCTTCTCTCTCACAAGGTTCAAGAATAGGTTTTTTAATAACCTTACCACTGCGGAGAGTAGTAATGATTTGACTTGATCCAAATATTGGCTTTCAGAACTGCTTGTACTTGAATTGTATTGCTCTTGGGATTTTGCTAGGGTTGAGATGGAAACTTACCTTTCTCCTGAAAACTGAGAGCAGATGTGAACTTTGCAAGAGTATCTTTCAAATCAACCATGGTTTGAGCATTTTGAGTGTTGATTGTCTCTTGCTTTTCAATGGATAGATGTAATGTTTCCTTAAGATTTCTTCTAGAAGGGGGAATATAAGGAGGTGCATATCCATGAGAATTTTAAAAATTATGTTATGCTTGAAATGGTGGCTGTGAAGTTTGTGCATTATCGTTACTACTCTTTCAACTAAAATTTGGGTGATTTCTCCAACGAGCGTTATACGTTTGTGAGTACGAGTTATGACTTGGTCTTTAGAAACTATTTAAAGCATTGGTTTGTTCATGGAGACATTCTTTAAAATAAGGCAAAGTGGGACAATCATTGGTTGAGTATTCATTGGTTTCACAAATTTGACACATAATTTCTTGAACAGATTTTAATTGACCACTCTTTATTAATTCTAGTGCCTCAACTTTTCTAGCCAAAGAGGCAAATTTGGCTTGGAGGTCATGATCTTCTCTAAGGCCATACATGCCTCCATTAGATGTATGAGGTTGAGTTTTAACTGGTGCCTCACAAGTACCTGTGGTGTCCTAATTTTGAGCATTTTCATCTAGCAAGTCTAGGTACTTCATTGCTTCATCAAGGTCTTTATTTTCAAAAGTTCCATTGCACATCAATTCCACAATTTGCCTATCTTTAGGTGTTAACCCTTCATAAAATTGTAAAACCAATCTCCATGTTTCAAGACCATGATAAGGACAAGTATTAAGCAAGTCTTTATATCTATCCCAACATTTGTAAAATGTTTCTCCAAGTTTTTGAGTAAAAGTGGTGATTTGTCTTTTGAAAAAGTTTGTTCTATGAGAAGGGAAAAATTTTCTTTAAAAATTATTTTTGCATTTCATCCCAAGCATGAATGGATCTTGACCTAATAATTTGTAGCTATATTTTAGCTTTATCTTTTAATGAAAAAGGAAAAAGCTTTAATCTGATGGTGTTCATGATACAATTTAAGTCATTATAAGTGTTACAAACTTCTTCAAATTCTCTTAAATGTAAGTACGGATTTTCTAATTCTAATCCATGAAAAGTGGGTAAAAGTTGAATAATACCTGGCTTAAAATTAAAATGAGATGCATCAGGAGGAAAAACAATACATGATGGTGCACTTGTTCTTGTTAGATTCATATGATCTCTAAGTGTTCTAACACGATTATTCTCATTATGAATTGATTGGTTATCTTCTTCGGCCATGTTTTCTGAAGAAAATGAGGATTTTCTAGAAAATCTACCACTTAATGTACGTGTCCAAACTCTCATGCAAATACAAAAGAAAAGAAAAGAAAAAAGAAAAAGAAAAAGAAACAACAATTAAAAAAACAAATAAAAGTGAAAATAAAATTAAGATAAAATATTTAATTTATACAATAACTTACCTCCCTAGCAACGGCGCCAAAAACTTGACATGATCAAAGAGTTGATGTCTTATCCCAAGTGCAAGAGTGTCAAAGTAAAATAACCCGATAAGACCGGGGTCGAACCACAAGGAGGTGAATTATATAAATTACGAATAAAGAAAAAAGATTTGAAGAAAATAATAATAGAAAAGGAGTTGAAGAAAGTTTTGGGATGTGACATTGATGTAAGGATTAAACAATAACAAAACATATGTCAAGGTTATAGAATTCACTAATAATATTTCAAATAAATATAATATAAACTCTTTTTATATCTCAACTAGAAACCACACACAAAGAAGTTCCAATCAAATGATTTCTCATTATTAGCTCATTATAAATTACTAACATGATCATATTAATCATCTTATCTAAGTAACATCATACTTATAAATATCATTAAGCAATCATGTTGCTAATTTATGTTAACAACAAATCAAGTTTCTATCATAATAACGATGTCGGCCGAAGACTATAAAGGATCAAGCATTTGATGTACCAAGTATTATACAACACAAATCTAAATTAACCATTTAATAAGCAAGATATTAAGAATTAGTAAGATAAAAAGATAAAACATGTTAATAATAATTTTTCTTGGATATAAACATTTAAAATGCATGTTGAGTTTATATTATACCTATTCTAACACCATTAGAGAAACCTTTTCACCTTGACATAATTAACTTAGCTAAACATTAAAAAGGAGAGAAAACATAAATAAACAATATAAGAACATAAACATAATATAAGCTAACTAAGTATATGAAAGGAAATGAAAGAGCATAAACAAGAGATTACTATACCATAAAAGAAAACTTGAACATTATAAAGATATAGAGAGAAAGCAAGAAGATAACTTTGATCTGAAAATTAATATGACTAAATACATGGCAGATGCCTCTTTTTATAGGCTAAGTTTCAGAACTATTGATTGATTGAATAATTAATGGTCATCCATTGATTTGGTGGCTGGTTTTTGACATTAATGGATGCTGTTTTTTTTATATTATAGGCTGATTATTGATATTGTTGGCTGGCTAAAACATCATTGCTAACATCAGAATTATAGCCAACTGAATTATAGAAGTTGTGGGCAATTGTCTCAACTTTCTAACAAAAAAAACCAGAGCTCATTTGGACTTCTAGAACTCAAGATATGAGCCATAAAAATGTGAAACCAATCTCTATGTTTAAAAACCATGATGAGAGCAAGTATTAAGCAAGTCTCGATACCTATCCCAATATTGGTAAAATGTTTCTCCTAGTTTTTTAGCGAAAGTGGTGATTTGTCTTTTGAAAGCGTTTGTTCTATGAGATGGAAAAAACTTCTTTAAAAACTGTTGTTGCATTTCATCCCAAGCATGAATGGATCCTAGTCTCAAATTTTATAACCATGTTTTAGCTTTATCTTTTAATGAAAAAGAAAAAAGCTTTAATTTGATGGTGTTCATCCTACAATTTGAGTCATAATTGGTGTTACATACCTCCTTAAATTTTCTTCAATGCAAGTATGAATTTTTTAAATCTATACCATTAAAAGAAGGTAGAAGTTGAATCATGTCTGGCTTAAAATTAAAATGAGATACATTAGGAGGAAAAACTATGCATGATTGTGCACTTATTCTTGTGGGATTCATGTGATCTCTAAGTCTTATAACACAATTATTCTCATTATTCTCATTATGAAGTGACTGATTATCTTCTTCAACTAAATTTTTTGAAAATGATGAGGATACCCTACAAATTCTACCACTTAATGTACGTGACCATACTCTCATGCACGTGTAGGAATAGAATAAAAGGAAGATGAAAAAAAAAAAAACAAAGTTATATATAAGAAAAGTGAAAAGAAAAAATAAAATAAAAACTATAATTTGTACAAGAACTTACCTCCCCAGCAACAGCGTCAAAAACTTGACACGACTAAAAGATTGATGTCTTCTCCCAAGTGCAGGAGTGTTGAAAATAACCCGGCAAAATCAGGGTTGAACCATAAGGAGGTTAACTATATAAATTATAAATTACAACAATACAACAACAACAATAACAATAGTAGTAGTAGTAGTAGTAGTAGTCATAATAAAGAAAAAGAAAAAGAAAAAGAAGAAGATGAGAACTTTGAGATGAAATATTAATGTAAGAATTAAACAATGATAACAACAAATGTCAAGGTTAGAGGATCTACTAATGATATGTCAAAGTATAGTCTAAATTCTTATTATTCAATTGGAAACCACATAGAAAAGAGGTTTCATTCAAATTATAAATTGTTAATATGACTACATTGGTTATCTTATTTGATTAATGTTAATACTTGTAAATATAGTCAGGCATTCATGCTTATAACTTATGTTAATAATAAATCAAGCTCCTTTCATAGCTCAAGTGTTAGCTATATGATTAGTACTCAAAAGTGCATTTTTATCATGGTTTTATATCATCATTTTACACTTGAAGTATCAATAACTCCTTAACTGAAGTATGTTTTATAATAATCTATCTAATAATATAAGATACCTTTAATTTGTGGTAAATGTCCATTTTAAATGCAGGCTTATCACATAAATGAAAGGATTGATTGATGACTTTAAGAACTTCAATTGCAAAGGCAAAGAGATGATCAAACTTAGAAAAGAGATGTCGGTGCAATCCAAACCAGAACACTGTTCTGTAATTGGGTCATATCTAGAGCTATAGATCTCAGATTTAGGTATACTTTATATGGATGGAAAGGTAAGACATAGGCCTACAACTTTTATATGGAGCCTAAGATCTAAAAAGGCCATTTCCAAGTCCAAATTATTGCAACAACAAAGAAGCCCGAATCTGTCCTCCAGCCCGAGCACTGTTCAGTATTTTGGCCATATCTAGAGTTCTAGAAGTCGAAATGAGCTGAATTGTTTACACAAGAAAGCTGATAAAATTACCTAAAACTTTCATGTTTTCAAGTGGCTCTAATCTTGACGTCATCAATGATGTTTTGGGCAGACAAGAGAAGATAAGGATTGTCACCAAGTCAAGGGTTGGCCATCTACTCATCAATTAGTCATCAAATCAATAGTTCCTAATTTTGGCCTATAAAAGAAGGCATTTGCCATGCATTTAGGCATCTTGGTGTCCAGATCAAGATCATGCTTTCATTAATATCAAGTTTATGCCTTTCATTTCCTTTCCTTTACTTAGTTAACTTTTATGTTCTTATTTTGTTTATCTATTATTCTTTCTTTCATTATGTCTAGCTAAGTTAATTATGTCAAGGTGAAAAGGTTACACTAATGGTGTAAGAATAAGTATGGTATAAAATTAATGTGGACTTTAATGTTTGATACTAACATGTTTTATATTTGTTATCTTGTTCACTCTTTAATACTTTGCTTGTTAAATGAGTAATCT